>JACBKR010003372.1:0-29794 GCA_014218235.1 Colocasia esculenta
CCCCCACTGAAAAAGGTTGGGTAGCCTTTTCTGGCCCCGCTGCAAATGGCTCCCTACCATCTAAAAAATGGCAAGGGTGATCAGCCTTCCATTGGCTTGTCAACCCTCATTCCTCTGCGGCCCATTCCTCACATTCAACCTCCCCAAAAGAGTGAGACTAGTGAGCCACCACAAGAACAAACCACAACAAGAACCACTATAGTCTGTCCAAGCTATGACCCCATGCTTGCAACCACTACTACTCGGCTTCGGAGCCATGTAGGAAGAGGTAGTGAAGAAACTAGACTAATTGGGCCATGCCGGGAAGAACAACTCCAAAACCACCTTGGCGTTCCACCCCAATCAAGAGAGCTACAAATAACTCAACATATTATTTAAACACCAATTTTCTCTTAGCTCAGAGACACCATCTTGAGCATGCTCATAGCCTAGAGCACTCTCTCCATAGGCTCACAGGACGGGGGTCTCGGGGAATGGTCACAACCCACACAATGGAACAAGCCCCCAAGTGTTGAGCACTGGAAGAACTAAGAATATGCAGTGCTAGCACCAACAACAAGCAACATCACAGCTAGCTTGCGAACCATGACAAGCCTAGTAGGCATAAGTCACGCTCAGGCACACCTTCCAGAACTCTCAGGTAGGACATTGCCAACGCAAGCACACACACCGCAGTAACCCTGTAGCATAAAAAGAAGGGTCTACAACATAGGCAGATAGAAAATGATGTATCAACTAGCTGCTACCAAGTCGTGGCAACAAGTGTGTCACCTGTAGAGAAAGAAGGCAATGAAAGACATGTCTCTACCTGAATGCAATCACCCTGGTGATGCCTTTAGATGATGAACTTGATGTATCGACCTTAGCGTCCTAATCTAAAGGTCGACCCCTAGGTAGACCCTACCTCAAGGTTCACGCCCAAAGATTCAAACAAATAGGGTAACCACCAAGAATCGAGTAGGAAGACACATAATGACCCACTCAAGCATGGACCACCTGTAACGACCCCGAGAATCTAACCTCGGCCCAAGTCGAGGAATCGATTTTCGCAATCGCCACTGACGGATATGGGGACCTGGAAGGGCTATAAACACAAGTCCAATAGAATATGTAAAGGAAATAAACATCAACTACTAACTAGAAGCACACACACGGTAGCAGAAAGAAGTGAGACCGCAGCCTATCGCTCTAGGTACAGTCCTAACACAAACCACAACTAGTACAAATAAAAAGGGGAAAGACAGAGCTCTTAGGGGCAACCCAGGGTGAAGTACAACTGAAGGGGGGAGACCTACTGCTAGCTATGGGGACGACACCTACCGCCCCGCCTACTCCACCCGACTATGCCCTGCCTCTGCTAAGAGGTCTCACTGGAAAAAGAAGGGATGAGCTTCACATAAAAGCTCAATAGGGACTATCAATCTCCTACTAGCTCTAACAGGTGGAAAGAAATATAAAAACAATTAACACAACAATTATAATATATTCATCTTTACCAGAGAAAATGCGGAAGCAAAGCTACTAACTAACAGCGGTACGGAAGGACACTGAGGTTGGAAACTCCGTAGAACCTACAAGTCGTGACCACCACACGGCTAGCACGTAGATAGGGAGAACCCTGTCTGGACAGGAGACACTAGCTACGGAAACCACCAACACTAGTCAACTGGTCAGGTGCGTCCACTGACATCTTACCCTCGACCCAGGTCCAACCTCCATGTCTCGTAAGAGTGGGGGCAGGAACACAAGTAACACAACAGTAACCGCCGTAGTCTGGCCGGACTACGGTCCCACGCCGGCCTCTCTAGGTGGTTACGAGTCCACAAAGAGTGATGCATGAGAAAAAGGACTGGCTGGCCTGCACCGAGTAGAACTCTGGACGTCCTCGGTGTCCTAGACTAACCAAGAGAGCCCTACAAATGACTCGATGCCGCTGTCTTAACCACTATTTTCCCCTCTACTCCAGAGTCCGTGACTTGAGTACACTCGTCTCCCCTAATGCTCCCCTGAAGGCGCACGAGGATGGGGGTCCAAGGCAAACGATAACAACCTCTCTGATGGGACAGGCCCTCAGGTGCCGAGCGCCGAGCAAACGACTAGTGTAGGACCATACTAGGAACTAGCACTGGTTCCACGGGTACAAAAAGAACCAAAAAATGGCGAAGACTCCACGAGAAACAGAACTTTGCAAGACTTACCTCTCTCTGACACTGTCGTGACACTCATGGTCAGCGTGACACTGACACAATGCCAGGGTCGGTCACAACCATGTCGCGATGCCCTAGGGTGTCGCGACCATGTCCTGGTGACCATGCCCAACGCGACATGATCGCGACCCCTAAGCTGGTCGCGACCTCAATCGTGAGGGGTCCTGGGACAGCCCTCCTAAGGACCACCCCAAAACCAGTACAAACCACGTCAATAAGGGGAGGGGAGCATGGGAAACACTCTATAAACTTCAATCAAGCTAAACCACCCCTCAACCACCCCACAACATGCATTACAAGAAATCTACGCACGAGGAAAACCTCACTCACCACAAGCATGGACCCCAAAACCACAGAGAAATAAGGAATCTCAAGGGAAGGGGAGCATGTTAGGATGAGTGGGAGACGAGGGTCCCTACCTCAAGGAGTAGAGCCGACCTGTTGGGGCCTTCACGTTGGAATGGCCACCTCCTCCTCGCTCCAAGCACCAAGAGCACGTCGCCAACACAAACGGGGTGTCACCCCTCCTCGCCCAAAACTCCAAGAACCATCGAGAACAAGAAGCTCAGAGGGGAGAAGAAGTGAGAAGAAGAAAGGAAAGGGGAGAAGGGGGAAAGGGGGCGCCGGCCTCAGTTTTGAACCAATGGGCCCCAAGACGCAACCGGGTCGAGTCGGCACGACAACAAGCATGTCGCGACACCGCAGAGTGTCGTGACCATGTCGCGACCACCTGACTCGGCGTGACACCAAAAGGTGGTCAAACCTCGAAGATCGGGAAAACCAGAATGCGATAGCCTACCAGGTCGTGTCAACACTGTACGCACCTAACACCACTCGACAAAGCCATTATGACCAAAGGACAGTGGTCAGATCGGTCAGAAAAGTAGTCACGTCACCTTTAGATGCTGCGACAAGAACGCGATGCCCACCCCCGTCGCGACCAGAATGCGACGACCATGTTGTCACGACTCAAGCCTGTCACGACAGGCTCCTCTGGCGCGACCATGTCGCGACTAGGGTTCCATCGTGACCCTGAGGATAGGGCCAAGGGCCCAAGAGGGCTGGGTCTTACATCCTAACCCTCTTAAGGAAATTTCATCCTCGAAATTAAAAGCAACTCTGTTTCAACAAAGCAACATAACGAAGAAAAACGTACCGATCAATCAAACAAATACGGGAACTGCTATCTCATTTCCTCCTCACGCTCCCAAGTGTCCTCGCCACCAATGCGGTTCTCCCAGACAACCTCGACGAGAGGAATCTGCCTCCTGCGCAGCTACTGCACTCTGCGGTCCACACCTCTGAATGGGTACTCTGGCACTGACAAGTCTGGTGCAAGCACAAGCTGCGAGTAGTTTAACACATGTGACAGATCTGCAACGTACCTCCTGAGCTGTGAAACGTGAAAAACCCAGTGCACACCTGCTAACTCAGCCAGAAGATGCAATCTTACGTGACCTCGCCGATCCTCTCTGTAATAGGGAAAGGTCCAATATACCTCGAACTAAGATTTCCCTTCTTGCCAAACCTCATGACACCCTTGGTCGGCGAGACCCGCAAGAACACAAGGTCACCCACGCTGAACTGCAACGGCCTCCTGTAGACATCAACATAGCGTTTCTGCCTGCTCTGTGCTACCTGAAGCCTCTGTCGGACTAAACTGACTGTGTCTGCACACTATTGTACCATCTTTACTCCCAAAAGCTGCCTCTCACCCACTTCAAATGAGTGAAGTTCGTCCTGCATGGCCGACCATACAAAGCCTCGTATGGTGCCATTCCAATGCTCGCGTGATACCTATTGTTGTATGCAAACTCTACCATCAGAAGGTGGACTCCCAGGTGCCACCCCAGTCCAAGCAACAAGCTCTCAACATATCCTCCAAAGTCTATATAATCCTCTCTGACTGACCATCTAACTGCGAGTGATATGCTGAACTCAGCCTCAACTCTATACTAAGAGCTCTCTACAAACTGCGCCAAAACCTTGAAGTGAACCTCAGATCTCTATCGGAAACAATCAAAACTGAGGTTCAGTGCAACGAAACAACTTGGTCCACGTGCAGTTTGGCAAGCCTGTCCACTGACCAAGACATCCTGACTAGAAGGAAATGTGCTGACTTGGTCAACCTATCCACAATCACCCAGATACCATCATGTCTCTACGGAGTACGGGGCAAACCAACCACAAAGCCCATGGTGATGTCATCCCACTTCCACTCGGGAATGGGTAACGACTGCAGCTCACCAACCAGGTGCTGATTCTCAGCCTTCACCTACTGACATGTAAGGCAACAAGTGACAAACTCTGCCACACCCCTCTTCAGCCTTGGCCACTAGAAGAACCTCTTCAGGTTATGATACATCTTGGTTGAACCAGGATGAACAACATACCTCGACCGGTGTGTCTCTGACAACAACGCCTGCCGTGCATCACAAGGAATGTACAATCTGCCACTGAACCTGACCTCACTGTCCTCGTCCAGCTCAACATCTGGCATCTGCAGAACATCTGCCAACTTTGAATCTACCTGCTGTGCCTCCAGCACCTGACGGTACTCTGACGGTCAAACTGAAAATTGGTCATCATTGCACGCTCTCTGTCCTCAAGGGCAAAAAACTCCCTAAGACAAGTCCTCAAACAGCCTCCACTCTTTGACCATCAACGAACTCAAGTGAACACGCCTGCTCAAGGCATCTGCCATGACATTAGCCCTTCCCGGTTGATAGGAGAGGGTAAGGCCATAGTCCTTCAGGTACTCTATCCATCTGCGCTGCCTCAAGTTCAAATCCTTTTGAGTGTAGATATACTGCAAACTCTGATGGTCGGTGAAGATCTCGAATGCCTTGCCGTACAATAATGCCTCCACAACTTTAGACTGAACACTACTGCTGTCAACTCTAAGTTGTGGGTAGGGTAGTTCTCCTCATGCTTCTTCAACTGTCGAGAAGCATAGCCAACGACCCCACCATGTTGTATCAGCACTACACCCAAACCTGATCTCGAAGTGTCGGTGTAGACCACAAAATCTCCGCTACCTGACAGCAAGACCAACACTGGTGTTGAAGTCAATCTCGTCTTCAGTTCATAAAAACCCCTCTCGCAGTCCTTAGTCCAATGAAATCTTGCCTCAAGTCTAGTCAATCTGGTCAACGGCTCTGCAATCCTCAAAAAATCCTGGATGATCCTCCTATAGTAACCTGCCAACCCAAAAAGCTGCAAACCTCTGACACTGAAGTGGGCTGCTCCCTAGACAACACCGCATCAACCTTGGCAGGGTCCACTGCCACATCAAAACCTGACATCATGTGCCCGAGAAAGTGCACCTCCCTTAGCCAAAATTCGAACTTGTCGAACTTGGCGTAAAGTTTGTAACACCTCAGAAATTTAGTGATTTAAAATTTTAGAAATAAAGAGAATAAATAAATTCCGTAATTTTAGAATGATAAAACTTATGTACCATATCGTACGAGGAGAAACACATCGGAAAATTCCATAAAAATTATAGATCAACCCCAAATATCGTCCCTAAGTGTTCCACGAAAAAATTCGTGCAACAAAAAAAAACCTTATTGTCCAAGTGTACGTCACACGTGACAAATTACCCGAATTTGGAAAATTAGTCGGAAAATTGTTAACGCGGAAAAAATAACCCGACCATAGATTAAGTAAACATGTTGGAGGGGCTTCCAACATCATGTATTAATAACCCATTAACAATATTGGGCCAATAGAGCACATTTGACCAAAGGATAAAAATAGGGACAAGAAAATAACCAGAAATTCGTGTATGTAATTATGCAGTGATTAGGGAGGGCAAATTAGGGTTAAAATTAGTGGTAATGGCCATGCATGGCAACCCAAATCGTGGCCAACTCTGTAGGACACCTTCCCATGGTGTAGCAACCTCCTTTGGGTGGGAAAATCCCAGATTTTGGAAGGTAGAAAGTAGAATTCGCAGCCCCTTTCCTAGTCCCATTAGGACATGTAAATACACCCTAAATCTAAAGAACTCGTCACTAAACTCTTGGGGAAGGTTTGGCAACGCGTTGGGGTCGTTTGGAGGCGGGCTAGGCTTCAGAGGAGGAGGAGAAGGCTGGGAACCGGAGCTTCATCCCCCTTCATCCTCTGCTGCGTCCAGAACGTCGACTGGTCTTAGATCTTCATAAAAGTAGGTGTTCTCGGGCCAAGATTAATGAAAACCTATACCATCTTGTAGAGATTCGAGTCTATGTTCATTTGAACTTGAGTGGCCCAATTTTCATGGAGTATACATGGAGTATTAGTCGTTTTCCCTAAGTTGTGCACAGTTAATATTTTTTCTGTTCTTCTTATTATGCACGCGATTTGATACCGAATTAGACTAAACTCCCTTCATGAACGTTATTCTACTCGTAGCCTTGATCATCTTTCATGTTTAACATTTTGTCTAAATGTCATTGGTTAGAGAGTTATAAGTGTGGTAAGAGGGTTTCTGCATGAAGCTAGGTCTACAGATTTCACTTGATTTCCACGTTTGAGTTTGACCTGATCAAAGTCTATCAAACCCTCATTATTTTTCTAATTCCGATTTACTGGAAGCACCTGGCATGTCTAGATTAGTTTAAAACTAGTTTAGCTATTTTCCATGCACTATACAATTTGTTCTCTATTTTGAAGCATCATGTGTCAATATAAGGCAGTTCTGAACCGCAATCCAAGACAGATCAGAACTCTGCCAGGCTCAGGCGCAGACCTTGTGAACTCGACGGCCCGATAGGCCGCTTCACAAGGTCCGTCGTGACAGAGCCTCTGTCGCGATCTGATCGTGAAGTCCTATCGTCGCGATCTTCTGACCAGACAGTCGCGACCCTCATTGGGGTCCGTCGCGACCTGACCCCGGGTCTGATAGCCCTGCCACCTTTGTCATATGTACCCGTCGCGATGTGCCTGCATGATCTGACAAGCCTGTCGCGATCCTTACAAGGCACTATCGCGTTCTGATCTAATCCGTCACTACCTTTACAAGTGACCGTCGCGATCTCAGGATTTTTACATAAAACCACGTGTTTTCCTGCAAATCTTCCATATATACCCGAGGTTGTTTAACATGATATTCAATGTGTGAATTGCATGTCTTGGATCCAATCATTATATGATGTCTACTAGCATATGCATGATGTTATATAGTATGCATGGACCTAAAAGCAATCAACCCATTGAAAAACGGTAATGATATGAATATGATCCAAATGTGTAATTATGATTGACCTTATGTTCATTGGATTATCTTGTGTTCTTACTTATTGTCAATTGATACGATAAGAATATGATATGAATGTGGGGATGAATACATATTAGTATGACTTGTTAGTGGAGTTTATATCATGATTTGCATATGAGTTTCAATAGTTATATGCTTTTCGATGTTCCATTAATTATTTGTTAATTGCATACATGTTAGGAATGATTTGTGACTCATCACTTACACATTTGCACGATTAGGCACACCCCTCTTGGGGAATTGAGAGCTCTCTGCCGGTCATTCCGAATCGGCAGGACTAGCGATCTTTTCCTTAAGACCTCCGTAAGTCTCCGCTCTCTATGGATTCCCATATAGAGGCTGAGCTGGTTGTACCATGAAGTACCCTGGAGATAGAGAGCATATGTTCCGCGTGCGATCCGTCATTAGTCATCCTCATGTCAAGACATTAATGAATTATGAAACATAAGAGACGTCGTTATACTGTCCGTTTGTTCTCTTGAGTTTTTGTCATACCTTGACTCTATGAATGATCATGTCTTTCTTACTTTGATCTTGTCATTGAAACTCCGTGGCCATAATATGAATATGTTTGTTCGGCACAATATGGGACTTCGGTCCATTTGACCAATGCCTGTGCAATAGAGGCCCTGTCTGGTCCTGGGGAAGAGCGCCCCAACATACTTATTAACCGCGGGAGTATGGACTTGTGGTGCTTGGCATGGCACTGATACGATATGCAAGATTTGTGAGAATGTGTCTTTGTTTGATATGATAAGTTTGATTTGATATGATGTGATAAGATTTGATAAGATACGTCTGACCATGTGAATACATGATATCTGTACGAATATGGCCAATATCTTTTGATATGATTCTACTCTTAAAAATCTGTCCATTGCATATGCAATGCGATATTTAATTTGATATGTCATCCGTTCTATTCCTCTATTCAACTTGTTAGAAAAGCATGCATTGTCATCATATTCATGTGCATATCTGCCTACTTAAAATGTTAATCATGTATAATAGTGCCCGCACAATATTGAGGTGTAAATTCTACTGAGCTAGTTCACTCACCCGATCATCCTGCCCTTTTCAGGTATTGATGAGGAACCAGAGGAGTCGGATGGGGTAGGGCAAGAGGATGAGCACCCAACGTTGAGAAGATGAAGTATTAGGAATAAGTATTTGAATAGTCTATGTATTAGCGACGCATTTTCATTTAATAATGAACCCTTTTAGTTGGTTCTTCTTATGTAAGGTTGTAACTAGTTGAATGGAATGAAATAAAGTATACTTTGTGATCATATCATAGCCTCAAATGTGTTATTATTCAATTGTGACTCTGCGCTATTCAACTGTGATACGCCTATTTGTATCGTTCACGTCTCTCGGTATTTATTCCCTGCTAAATATCAGGGCGCGACAGTTGGTATCAGAGCCTAAACTTTAGGGTCCAAGGGAATAGGAACATAGAATGAAACTAGATCACGTGAGTCAAAATCAGTCATACCTAATGTGAGCTTGGGTAGAACCATGGGAATAGAAGTCACATGTGATATATTTAGATGACTGACTTATATTATTATCTTGAAGGTACTTATTACCTCAATGGCCGCTGAACGTGCACAGGCTAGGAACATGCAATAAACAATACAAAACTTGACTCAGGCTATCCTGCAAGCCACCCAGGGTGGAGGTAACCGCGGAGCCGGTGATCTCCATCGGAATTTTCAGAATATGGATCCGCCTAGGTTTGATGGGAGTACTGACCCAGATGTTGCTGAACACTGGGTTAAGGAAATTGAAAGGATATTCAGGGTCATGCAGTGCACGGACCAGAACAAAGTATTACTGGCGACTTTCCAATTGGAAAAGGATGCGGGCATGGTGGAGTCGGTAGAAGCAACACTGAATGGCCAGCAACTAACATGGGCTCAGTTCATTGAGCAATTCAACACCAAGTACTTTTCTGAGAGGGTCCAGGAATGGAAAGCATCGAATTTGTGGCTTTAAAGTAGAGAGGACTCAATGTGGCCGAGTATGAGGCCCAATTCTCTCGTCTGTCCCGATATGATGTTCACTTGATTGGGACAGAAAGGATGAAGGCAAAACGCATTTTGAATGGCTTGAGGCCCTAGTTCATCACTCAACTGGCGCCAATGGACATTCAAACCTATGCTGACATGGTAAAGAAGGCTCAGTTACAGGAGGATGCCATGGAGACTGCAGAAATAATTAAAGGAAAATCCGTGAAAAGGGAGCAAGTGTCTCCTACGGAAGGTATCAGCCAACCATTGGGAAGAAAAGGCCAAGTGGCGGAGTAAATGAACCAGCTGATAAAAAGCCAAAGAAGTTAGGTAAGCAGATAGTGGTGACAATGGGTGAAAGGTGCAAACACTGTGACAAAGCTAGTCACCGGTCTGAACAATGCTGGAGAGCGCAAGGAGATGCCTGCGCTGTGGTAGTCGTTACCACAGGATCTCGGACTGCCCAATGCTGAAAGAACAAGCCCCTCAGGACAAGCATCCGAATGGACAGAAGAGGCAAGGCAACTTGCAAGCTATTCAGAAACCTGAAGCTACTGAACAAGGAGGTATCGTGGAAGGTACACTTACTATTCTTTCCTGACCCGCATATGTTCTCTTTGATACGGGAGCTACGCATTTCTTTATATCTCAAACATTTGTTGATACCCTACCTGTGAAACCCATCCTAATGAAATCCGGAATAGTTGTGTCAACCCCGATTGGTCCTGGCACCAATCTTACAACCATATGCCATCTAGTGAAGTGTTGATTGAAACCCAAAACTACCAGCAAATTTAAGATGTATGGGCATGGAGGGGTATGATGTGATACTGGGAGCAGACTGGTTGTCTGAACATGGGGCTAGTATCAACTGCAAGAGAAGTCGAGTAACCTTTAGCCATTTCCCAAAACTAGTGTTCACAGGGGATAGAAACTGCAGGAGATTGTGACTTATCTCTGCACTACAAGCCAAAAGGATGATGAGGAAAGGTTGTATGGCCTTTCTTGCTGCTGTTGTCATCACAAAGAAGGAAGTCAAAGTTGAGGACATCCATGTTGTCAGCGAATACGCTGATGTTTTTCCCGAAGACTTGCCAGGAATTCCTCCTGAGCGAGAGGTCAATTTACCATCGAATTGGTCCCTGGAGCAGCACCAGTATCTAGGGCACCATATAGAATGTCCCCCGCAGAACTGAAGGAATTAAAAGAGCATTGATGGAACTGTTAGAGAAGGGATTCATCCGACCAAGTACATCACCATGGGGTGCACCTGTCCTCTTTGTCAAGAAGAAAGATGGGTCAATGAGGCTGTGTATAGACTACAGGCAACTAAACCAGTTAACCATCAAGAACAAATATCCCTTGCCAAGAATTGATGAGTTGTTTGATCAATTATCTGGAGCTAAATACTTCTCTAAAATAGATCTCAGATCCGGCTATCACCAATTGAGGATCAAAGGAGAAGACATTCACAAGACAGCCTTCCGAAGCAGGTATGGGCATTATGAATTTATTGTTATGCCTTTCGGACTAACAAATGCCCCTGCAGTTTTCATGCAGTTGATGAAGCATTTATCGCCCATATCTTGATAAATTTGTGGTGGTATTCATCGATGATATATTGATCTATTCCAAGACAAAGGAAGAATGAGGAGCATTTGAGGATTTCATTATAGATTTTAAGGGAGAATAAATTATATGCCAAGCTAAGTAAATGTGAATTCTGGCTTGAGGAGGTATCCTTTTTAGGGCATGTGGTAACTAAGGATGGTATCATTGTTGATCCATCAAAGGTTGAGACTGTACTGAAATGGGAAAGACCGACAAGCATTACAAGATCAAGCTTTCTAGGATTAGCAGGATATCATTGAAGGTTTATAAAGGATTTCTCAAAGATTGCAGTGCCATAACCAAGCTGACCCAAGGAAAATCCATTTGTGTGGACCAATGAATGTGAAGAAAGCTTTAACAACTTGAAGAAGTGTCTGACTACTGCTCCTGTCCTCGCCTTACCCACTGAAGAGGGAGGATTTGAAATTTATTCAGATGCTTCTGGAACAGGTCTGGGATGCGTCTTAATGCAACAAGGGAAAGTAATAGCGTATGCCTTAAGGCAGTTGAAGATCCACGAAGTGAACTACCCGGTTCATGACCTGGAGTTAGCAGCTGTAGTATTCGCCTTGAAAATTTGGAGGCATTATATCTATGGTGAGCAATTTAAAGTATTTTCTGACCACAAGAGTTTGAAATACTTTCTCACAGAAGGAGCTTAACATGAGACAAAGAAGGTGGTTAGAGTACCTTAAGGACTTTGACTTTTCCATTCAATATCACCCTGGGAAAGCCAATGTAGTGGCAGACGCTCTAAGTAGACAACCAGGAGCTATGCTAGCCAGTATGATGCTGGGCGAATGGAAGTTACTGGAGCAATTTGCAAGCTTGAACTTAGACATGGGAAAGAAGGAAAAACAAGTAATGATTTCTAATCTCCAGATACAATCTAATCTACTGACCAAAATCAAGGAGAAACAGGGAGAGAATCCATTCTTAGTTGAGATAAGGGAGAAGCTAGAACAAAGACCTGACTTTACTCTATCAGCTGAGGGAAGATTACTATTCCGAGGTAGAACATGTGTCCCTGATCACGGAGAACTCAAGAAGAGGTTATTAAAGGAAGCTCACCAGTCCAAGTACACGATTCATCCTAGATCAACAAAGATGTACCAAGATTTAAAAAGGTCGTACTGGTGGCCAAACATGAAGAGGGATGTGGCCGATCATGTGTCAAACTGTTTAACATGCATGAAAGTCAAGGCCGAGCATTTCCGTACAGCTAGTGGACTGCTGCCACTAGAAATCCTGGAATGGAAGTGGGATAGCATCGGTATGGACTTATCATGGGATTGCCAAAACTAGAGGTGGTATGGATGCAATGTGGGTAATAGTTGATCGATTGACTATGTCGGCTCACTTCTTGCCGATTAAGAGTACCTGGTCAGTGGATGTATTGGCTGCACTATATGTTAAGGAAGTAGTTAGATTGCATGGGGTTCCATCTAACATAATCAATCGGGACCCTAGATTTACTTCACACTTCTGGAAGGGTTTACAAGAAGCAATGGGTACTAAACTAAACTTTAGTACTGCCTTCCATCCTCAAACTGATGGACAAACCGAAAGGACTAATCAAATTGTGGAAGATATGCTTCGTGCTCTAATGCTAGATTTTAGAGGTCGATGGGATGATCAGTTGTACCTGATGGAGTTAACATATAACAACAGCTATCAGGCAAGTATCAAGATGGCACCGTTTGAAGCCTTATATGGCAGGAGTTGCAGATCACCCCTTTGTTGGGAAGAGGTTGGGGAGAACCAATGAGTTGGACCTGACTTAATTGAGGCGACTGTCAGAAAGGTTCAAATTGTCAGGGAACGTCTAAAGATAGCACAATCAAGGCAGAAGAGTTATGCAGACAAGAGAAGGAGAGAACTAGAATTTCAAGTTGGCAAACATGTTTTCTTGAAGGTCTCACCTTCAAGGGGAATTCAAAGATTTGGGATCAAAGGAAAGTTGAGTCCCAGATTCATCGGACCATTTGAAATTCTGAAAAGGATTGGTCAGGTGGCGTATAGACTGGCACTACCTCCACAGCTGGCGAATGTACATAATGTGTTCCACATATCCATGCTGAGGAAGTACTTTCATGCCGACCATGTAATCAACTTTGAGGACTTGGAGATTCGGGAGGACCTGACTTATGAAGAAAGCCGATCAAACTGTTGGATCGGAAGATTCAACGACTCAGAAATCGTACCATACCTATGGTGAAGGTCCAATGGAGTCGAGACGGAGCTACTAATGCTACCTGGGAATCAGAGGAAAGAATGAAAAAAACCACCCAGAACTATTCTCAGTACGAACTACACCATTATGTGTAATTTGGGGACCAAATTTCTTAAGTGGGGAGGATGTAACACCCCGAAATTTAGTGATTTAAAATTTTAGAAATAAAGGAGAATAAATAATTCCGTAATTTTCGGAATGATAAAACTTACGTACCATTATCGTATGAGAGAAAACACATCAGAAAATTCCGTAAAAATTATAGATCAACCCCAAATATCGTCCCTAAGTGTTCCACGAAGAAATTCGTGCAACAAAAAAAAAACCTTATTGGCCAAGTGTACGTCACATGTGACAAATTACCCGAATTTAGAAACTAAGTCGAAAAATTGTTAACGCGGAAAAATAACTCGACCATAGATTAAGTAAACATGTTGGAGAGGCTTCCAACATCATGTATTAATAACCCATTAACATATTGGGCCAATAGAGCACATTTGGCCAAAGGATAAAAATAGGGACAAGAAAATAACCAGAAATTCGTGTATGTAATTATGCAGTGATTAGGGAGGTCAAATTAGGGTAAAATTAGTGGTAATGGCCATGGATGGCAACCAAATCGTGGCCAACCCTGTAGGACACCTTCCCATGGTGTAGCTTCCTCCTTTGGGTGGGAAAAATCCTAGATTTTGGAAGTAGAAAGTAGAATTCGTAGCCCCTTTCCTAGTCCCATAAGGACATGTAAATACACCCTAAATCTATAAGAACTCGTCACTAAACTCTTGGGGAAGGTTTGGCAATGAGTTGGGGTCATTTGGAGGCGGGCTAGGGCTTCAAAGGAGGAGAAAGGCTGGGAACCGGAGCTTCATCCCCCTTCTTCCTTTGCTACGTCCAGAACGTCGACTGGTCTTAGATCTTCATAAAAGTAGGTGTTCTCAGACCAAGATTAAACAAAACCTATACCATCTTGTAGAGCTTCTAGTCTATGTTCATTTGCACTTGATTTGCCCAATTTTCATCGAGTATACATGGAGTATTGTCGTTTTCCCTAAGTTGTGCACAGTTAGGGTATTTTCCCTTCTTCTTATTATGCATGTCTTTGATACTAAATTAGACTAAACTCCCTTCATGAAAGTTATTCTACTCGTAGCCCTGATCATCTTTGATGTTTAATGTTTTGTCTAAATGTCATTGGTTAGAGAGTTATGAGTGTGGTAAGAGGGTTTCTGCATGAAGCTACATCTGCAGATTTCACTTGACTTCCACATTTGAGTTTGACCTGATCAAAGCCTATCAAACCTCATTATTTTTCTAATTCTGATTTACTAGAAGCACCTTGGCATATCTAGAT
The DNA here is from genome assembly GCA_014218235.1 of Colocasia esculenta. Classification (NCBI taxonomy): domain Eukaryota; kingdom Viridiplantae; phylum Streptophyta; class Magnoliopsida; order Alismatales; family Araceae; genus Colocasia; species Colocasia esculenta. Next base: position 14,678 of record JACBKR010003372.1, read on the forward strand.
TAGTTTAAAACTAGTTTCGCTATTTTCCATGCAATGTACAATTTATTCTCTATTTTGAAGCACCATGTGTCAATATAAGGCAGTTCTGAACCGCAATCCAAGATAGATCAGAACTCTGCCAGGCTCAGGCGCAGACCCTGTGAATGCAACGACCCGATAGGCCTCGTTCACAAGGTCCATCCCGACAGAGCCTCTGTCGCAATCAGATCGCGACAGTCCTATCGTCGCGATCTTCTGACCAGACAGTCACGATCCTCATTGGGGTCCGTCGCGACCTGACCCCGGGTCTGATAGCCTTGTCGCTTTGCATATGTACCCGTTACGATTTGCCAGCCTAATCTGACAAGCCTGTCACGATCCTTACAAGGCACTGTCGCATTCTGATCTGATCCGTCGCTACCTTTACAAGTGACCGTCGCGATCTCAGGATTTTTACATAAAACCACGTGTTTTCTTGCAAATCTTACGTATATACCCGAGGTCTGTTTAACATGATATTCAGTGTGTGAATTGCCTGTCTTGGATCCGATCATTATATGATGTCTACTAGCATGTGCATGATGTTATATAGTATGCATGGACCTAAAAGCAATCAACCCATTGAAAAACGGTAATGATATGAATATGATCCAAATGTGTAATTATGATTGACCTTATGTTCATGGATTATCTTGTGATCTTACTTATTGTCAATTGATACGATAAGAATATGATATGAATGTGGGGATGAATACATATTAGTATGACCTGTTAGTGGAGTTTATATCATGATTTTCATATGAGTTTCAATAGTTTCATGCTTTCCGATGTTCCATTAATTATTTGTCAATTGCATACATGTTAGGAATGATTCGTGACTCATCACTTACACATTGCACGATTAGGGACACCCCTATTGGGGATTGAGTGATCTCTCTGCCGTTCATTCCGATCAGCAAGACTAGCGATCTTTTCCTTAAGACCTCTGTAATTCTCTGCTCTCTACGGATTCCCACATAGAGGCCGAGCTGGTTGTACCATGAAGTACCCTGGAGATAGAGAGCACATGTTCCGCGTGGATCCGTCATTAGTCATCCTCATGTCAAGACATTAACGAATTATGAAACATAAGAGACGTCGTTATACTGTCCGTTTGTTCTCTTGAGTTTTTGTCATACCTTGACTCTATGAATTATCATGTCTTTCTTACTATGAGCTTGTCATTGAAACTCGTGGCCATAATATGAATATGTTTGTTCGGCACAATATGGGACTTCTGTCCATTTGACCAATGCCTGTGCAATAGGGCCCTGTCTGGTCCTGGGGAAGAGTTCCCCAACATACTTATTAACCGCGGGAGTATGGACTTGTGGTGCTTGGCATGGCACTGATACGATATGCAAGATATTCAGAATGTGCCTTTGTTTGATATGATAAGTTTGATTTGATATGATGTGATAAGATTTGATAAGATACGTCTGACCATGTTAATAGATGATATCTTTACGAATATGGCCAATCTCTTTTGATATGATTCTACTCTTAAAACATCTGTCCATTGCATATGCAATGCGATATTTGATTTGATATGTCATCCGTTCTATTCCTCTATTCAACTTGTTAGAAAAGCATGCATTGTCATCATATTCATGTGCATATCTGCCTACTTAAAATGTTAATCATGTAAATAGTGCCTGCACAATATTGAGGTGTAAATTCTACTGAGCTAGTTCGCTCACCCTATCATCCTGCCCTTTTCAGGTAGTGATGAGGAACCAGAGGAGTCAGATGGGGCAGGGCAAGAGTGATGAGCACCTGACGTTGAGAAGATGAAGTATTAGGAATAAGTATTTGAATAGTTTATGTATTAGCGACGCATTTTCATTTGAATAATGAACCCTTTTAGTTGGTTCTTCTTATGTAAGGTTGTAACTAGTTGAATGGAATGAAATAAAGTATACTTTTGTTTATCATATCATAGCCTCAAATGTGTTATTATATTCAATTGTGGCTCTGCGCTATTCAACTGTGATACGCCTATTTGTATCGTTCACGTCTCTCGATATTTATTCCGCTGCTAATATCGGGGCGTGACAAAGTTGTGACTCCGCAACATTCCACACGATCTAAAATGCTCCTCGTGCTCCTCTCAGAAGCCGAGTAGACCAAAATGTCATCTACAAAGATGACCACAAACTGTCCAAGTACTCACTGAACACCCTGTACATAAAATCCATGAAGCGGTTAGCGCATCCGTGAGAGAGCAGAGAGAGCATGTAATCACCGGACGGAGGATCAACCATCACGTCGCACTGCCTCTCAGGTGTGCTGATGAATAAGTGACTCGTAAAACTCCTCTGAAGCAAAACAAAGAGAAGCACTGGGATCAACTAGAACACGAGCAGCTCTACCAAGATTAGTCAAGGTACATATTAGAAAAAGGTTTTATCAGACTAAGTCACTCACTGGGGTGCACCAGTGCTGTTTGTTAAAAGAAGGATGGTAGTACGAGGATGTGTATAGAATACCGGCAGTTGAATAAGGTTACCATCAAGAACAAGTATCCGCTCCCAAGAATAGATGATTTGTTTGATCAGCTTCAGTCAGCAAAGGTGTTCTCCAAGATTCATTTGAGGTCAAGATATCATCAGTTGAGAATAAAGGAAGAAGATATTGAAAAGTCAGCTTTCAGGACCAGGTATGGACATTATGAATTTGTAGTAATGCCATTGGATTGACCAATGCGCCAGCAGCATTTATAAACTTGATGAATAGGATTTCATCCGTATCTGGATCAGTTTATAGTAGTTTTTATCGATGGTATCTTCATATATTCGGCATCTGAAGAAGAGCATGCAGCCCATTTAAGAATCACATTGCAAATATTGAGAGAACATCAATTGTATGCTAAGTTCAGTAAATGTGAATTCTGGTTGAAAGAGATATAGTTCTGGGTCATGTGATTTCTGGTGAAGGAGTTGCAGTGGATCCAACAAAAGTGGAAGCAGTGTTGAAATGGGCAGAGCCAAAAATAGTGTCAGAGATCAGAAGCTTTTGGGTCTTATAGGTTATTATAGAAGATTTATTCAAGATTTCTCTAAAATAGTAGCCCCAATGACCAAGTTGACCAGGAAAGGAGTTTCTTTTGTGTGGTCTTCTGAGTGCAGGCGTAGCTTTACTGAATTGAAAAAGAGGCTTACTACAGCACAATACTAGAAATTCCTTCAGGAAGTGGTGGTTTTGTGATATATACAGATGCATCCAGAAGAGGATTAGGGGCAGTATTAATGCAGCATGGAAAAGTGTTTCTTATGCTTCCAGGCAATTAAAGAAACATGAAGAAATTACCCGACTCATGATTTGGAGCTGGCAGCAGTAGTATTTTCTTTGAAAATTTGGTGGCATTATTATATGGAGAAAGATTTGAAATATTCACAGATCATAAGAGCTTGAATATATATTTTCACAGAAAGATTTGAATTTAAGGCAACGCAGATGGATGGAATATTTGAAAGACTATGACTTCAGTTTGGGATATCATCAGGTAAAGTAAATATTGTGGCAGATGCATTAAGCAGAAAAGATATTATGAATCAACTTATGATCAGAGAATGAAAATTATGTGAAGAGATAACAGATAATTCCTTATATGTGCTAAATAGTCAGCAGAGAGCAATGTTGGCAACAGTGCAGTTGAACCTTCTCTTTACAAACAGATAGTTGAAGCCCAAAAAGCAGATGAGAACTTGGCAGATATTTTATGAATGGAGGAGGTAACTTTGGGCCATGATAATGTAGTCAAGTTAAAAGGCCGAGTATATGTTCTAGCTGATGTAGGAATTAGACATAAAGTGTTAGGGGAGGCCCACAGGTCAAGATATACTATTCATCCTAGCAGTACTAAGATGTATCAGGGAATGAAGGGTTTTTATTGGTGGCCAAACATGGAAAGAGAAATTGCAGAATTTATAGCAAGATGTGTTATCTGTCAGCAAGTAAAAGCAGAACATCAGCGACCAGGAGGTTTGTTGCAACCTTTGCCCATACCACAGTGGAAATGGGATGATATAGCTATGCATTTTATAGTGGGTTTGCCCAGCTCAGCAGGTCATAATGGCATTTGGTTTTTGTTGATAGACTGACTAAAGTTTTCAGATTGTTACTGGTTAATATGTCATGGTCAGTAGATAAGTTAGCCAAGTTATATGTGGAAAGAATAATACCATTGCATGGAATTCCAGTTACTATTGTTTCAGTTCGAGATCCAAGATTCACCTCTGGTTTTTGGAGAAGTTTGCAAAGGGTAATTGGTACAGAGTTAAGATATAGTTCAGCATACCACCCGCAGATAGATGGACAGACAGAAAGACCATCTAGACAATAGAAGATATGTTAAGGGCCTGTTGCTTGGTTTGGGGAGGAATATGGGAACGTCATTTTAGTATGGTTGAATTTGCATATAATAATAGTTATCAAGCAATATCGGAATAGCACCTTATGAGGTATTATATGGCAGACCATGCAGGACACCATTGAATTGGCATGAAGTAGGAGAAAGGCAAGTTCTGGGTCCAGAGTTAATCAGGCAATGTGCAGAAACGGTTAAGTTTATTAAAGAAAAACTTCAAATAGCACAGAGTCGACAGAGGAGTTATGCTGATAACAGACGCAGGCCATTGTAGTTTGAAGTGGGGGATTATGTATTTTTGAAGGTTTCTCTTACTAAAGGTGTATTTATATTCAGCAAGCGAAGAAAGTTAAGCCCCAGATATGTAGGTCCATTATAGATAATGGAAAGATTAGGTGAGACGGCTTATAGGTTAGACTTGCCAGCAGACTTCGCAGATGTTCATAATGTGTTCTATGTCTCAATGCTCAGAAAGTACATTGAAGATCCGTCCCAAGTAATCAGCTACCAGAGATGAATTAAAGCCAGACATGACAATGCCAGAATATCTAGTATAGATTACTGGCCGCAGACCCAAAAAGCTCAGGAATAGAATATTGATTTAGTGAAAGTCAGATGGGAAAACAGACAAGGCGGTGAGGATACATGGGAACTAGCAGAGGAAATGATGAAGACGTATCCATACTTGTTTGAGTAAGCATTTAATTCTTTTAGGTGATAGTACCTTATTTGTTTTAAATTAAATTTTTCTTATCGGTTTCTACTTTAAATTTCGAGGATGAAATTTCTTTTAGGTGAGAGTAATGTAGCATATCGACTGTTCGGATCGTCTTATATTCGTTGTGGTGGCCAGTGTGTGGCCCACATTGTGAGTACCAGGTGCTTTCATAGGTTTTCGGGGCATTGTGGGCTGGCTGGTTGGCCCAAAACGCAGGTTTGTTCTCTGTCCCGAACGCGACCGAGTGGCTCGTCGCATTCTCATCGCGACACTCGGGACGTCGCGTTTAGGTTGCCACTGTTTTGGCTCGTCGTCTGCATGCAGGCCGCGTGTCGCACGCTCGACGGGCGTGTTGACGTCGACAGGCGGATCGCGATGGGTAGCCGCGTCGCGATCAGGTCGCGACGTCGCGATACGTCGCATTCCAACCGAGCTGTGTTTTTAAGAAACCTTGGCAGAACAGAGCTTTCACAAGCTCTTCTCGGCCAGGGGAGGTTTGCTTGTGGGTTTTTGGGCGATTCGAGCTCGTGGGACTTGGTTGGATGTGCTCTCTCCGCGAGGATCGCATGTGGAGCGGGAGAAATGCCAGCTATCGCCAGTTTAGGTGTTCTTCATCAAAGTAGGGAGATTCTGCCCTTTTTCTTTGTGGATCGCTGTGTGTGTGTCGTGTGATGCGTTTACTGCTTTAAGAACCATAGATGACATGCTAGGACATCACAAAGGCATGAAAAATGGATTAGAAACCATGTATGGTAGGGTTTTTAGGGTGGGTTTTCTGGCAAAGGGGACTCGGGTAGGATTTTTCGCCTGCGAAGGGGACGGTCTCCCCTGTCGCGATCTGATCACGACAGGATGATACGTCGCATTAGCTCTCTTGATTACGACTGGTCGGGGCATCGCTATCTAAACACAACCTGAGCCTCTGTCGCGATCACAGCCGAGCGTTGTTATTTGCGTACAATTGTTAATGTATGTATCTGTTACTGTTTAATCGATGCATGGTATGGTTAACCGATGTGTGTGGAAATGGTTAGTGGTGCTTTGGCACCTGTTGTGCTCCTTGGGAGTGCGGTTCACGTGGTGAGCTGCAGGCTCACGTGGTGGTGTGCGTAATTGGTTTCAGTGACCCGTATGTGTTCACATGGTTTGCGTAACGTGCACGAGTTTCTGTGTGCATGGCAGGTAGTGTTCCACCTTCCGTGGTTACCTCTTCAGTTGGGAGCCCCAGGTTCCGAGGTGAGCCAGGCACGTGGGTGTGCTTGGGGTTTGTCCCGGTACAGTGGTACTGTCAGGGTCATGTCGTCTTCCTGGACACCCTCACTCTCAGGGAGAGTTTCCGTCCAGCTGAGGGAAAGAAGGCAGTGGGACAGTGACTTGTGAGAGTTTGTGTTTAGTCACTTGTAGCGCGCTCGTAGTTTGGGGGGACGGAGACTAGTAGACGTACTGGACCCGAGCTAGTCCTTTTTCCAGTGCCTCATTTTAGGGAGCTTAGGCCAGAGTCCCTAAAGGTGACAGGCATGGGCTGCGGGGTATGACCTGCAGGTGTGGTGGTTTGGATGGTCTCCACAGTTCTTATTTGGTTTAGTGGAACGGCAGCTGGACCTTTCGTCTATGGCTGTAAGGCTGAGAGGTAGACCTGTGTTTTTGTCCAGGTTGGTTGCTGGTGTCGCGAGCCAGGCTACGCGACCCGAGTTTGCGTTTACCTACTTTAGCTCGTACACCTGTTGGGTTTTCCATTTATTTATTTATTAACATTACTTTCGAGATCAGCAAGTGGTAAGTAAGTTACAGCTTTAATATCTTGCTTAAATAATTCTAGAAATTGTTATAGCGTAGCTTCCTGCTTAGTTACTTGAGTTGTGGTTTGCTTGGTTTCTTTGGGGGAGTTTCCCTACTGGGTCAGTGACTAGCGAGGCTCACCCCCCCTACTCCCTTCAGATGAGGGAGAGCAGGAGGCTTCCCAACCGTCTTCTAGTTCCGGGCCGCACCATAGCGAGCAGGGTCTGCGCCACCTCCAGCAGTGTAATTTTCTCTCTTTGTACACCTCGGGGTATGCCCCAGGTTTTGTTGTACAGGTTTACAGTTTTAGTTGAGAACTGGCAATGTAAATCTCATGTAAATATTTGTGGAATGGCAAGTTTCCTTCTGTTCTATGGTTTCCTTTATATTTCTACGGACTTGTATGAATGATATCTCTTGCGAGGCTTTGACTCGTTCGCGGGAGGCGGAGTCGTGTCAGGCTCGTTATCAGGTTAACGGTTTGAACGATGTGGTCCGTCACACTAGCTACCCTTAGAGCCTATTAATGGGAGGGGTGCTTCTCTCCTCCCATCCAACCATCCCATGCCATAGGACGGAGAGAAGGGGGCGACCAAGAGCTAGGAAGGGAGAGCATGAGGCTTTTCTCTTCATGCTAAGGAAGAGGTTCTGCACGTAGGACTTGCACTTTGGGGGCTTCCGCTTCATTCGAGGCGTATTAAGACAATCTAATACAAGAAGTGTATTGTACCGAAGGCGGGCTTCCACTTCATTCGTTGATTAGGCAAGTAGAGTAGAATTTTTTATTCACAATCCTACTCTCTAATTCTATTTTAATCAGATTTCATACATAACATGATAATTGCTTTGGTTATATTCCTTTTCTATATCGGAATGATGTCAGATTGATTACTGGAGTCCGTCTTATATGTCGAAATGTTGCCGAATTGATTATCCATGTTCCTCTCATATGTCAGAAGGATTGATTATCCGAGTTCCTCTCTCATGCCGGAATGTTGCCTGATTGTTTAGTTGAAAATCTATATCATATTAGAACTTTGCCAGTTTATTTATCTATGAACCTATCTTATACTGAAACACTGCTGGAATGAATACTCGCCATTGTCACTCTTCCAAACTAGAATTTTGCTTAACTCGGATCTCTACAAGCTTAAATGGATTGACACCATGGTTACAGCATGATGCATGTTTTAAATGTTAATATTGTATGAGAAAAGTTTTTTGTGCATGACATGATCACCCACTCTCATAAGCCAAATAGACACTACTGTCATAGAATGTGACTAGGGCCTACCTATAGAAATGTCCCTATGGAAAGCTCAGATTGTTACTATCCCCGAGGGCAATGGGGATGAAATCTTGGAGGTCGATAAGTACCACTAGTTAAGGTGGAGAGAGCTTCTCCCGATTCTGCGTAGCAACCAAGACCTATCACCATTTGCCTATGTGGTAGCATACTATACTGACTGACTGACTCCCTACTAAAGTTTGGGCACTGTGTCCGGCTTACTATTATTGTCATTGTCAGTGCTACCACTATTGCTTCACTGCTACTGATATTGCAACTGTAAATGTTGCTACTATTGTAAATGCACTGTCACTGTCACTACACTGAAAGGTTATTGTCACCATGTAGATGTTATTCATGCATACAATTTTAAATCAATTTCGTATTAATTAATGACCCCTATTGTACCATTGATCTATACTGCACATTTAATTATTACATGCTATAGATGCAAATTGACATCCGTGAGTATGCTTATTGAAAGGGACATGATTAGCTTTCAGAACAAGTTTTACATATATGATACTACGTGTACGTCTATATGTCTTATGAATTACCATACGTTTTTCCAAATATATGATAACATAGATTGTGAATTGAATTCTTGTTTACTTGCTGGGTCTACTTCGTAGACTCACTCTCTTGCTATACTTTATTAGGAGAGTCAAAGGATCATGTAATAGAAGAGGAGCTCAGATCCAGCCCAGGAAGTGAAGATTGAACCTCCACTTCATATGGTAGCAACACTAACCTAGATGTGGTGGGGGGGGGGGTGTGAATAAGTAATATGAAAACTGAAACAAAAATCACCATTTGAAAATGTTCGTTAGTATAAATAAGCGTATGCAATGGAATTAAAGGCGCGGAAGTAAACATACATAAGACACAGAGATTTATCCTGGTTCGGCCATCCAAAAGGAAGTCCTACGTTCTGTCCCCACGCAAACTCTTGGGATTTCACTAACCAAGGGTACAGTCCCCCTTAAAGACATACAACACCGAGCCCCTGCTAGTCTTCTTCTCTTCTGAGCAAGAAGGCAGCCCACTGTTTCACCTCAGCCATGTGCTTCTTTTTCGAGCGCAGAAGCAACTCATTAGTACAATCCTCCAGCTGGTCAAACCACCTGACACAAGCTGATCTTCTTCTCTTTTCAGGTAAGAAGGCAACCCACTTCTCTTATATGTCAAGAAACCAACCTCCTCGTACAAATCCCAGTGCGGTTCTTCCCTTAACACAAGGGGAATGCTTCCATTGTAAGCCTTCTATTCCAAAAAGGAGGAACACTTCTGAACACAGAAGTTTGGACCTGAAGCCCCTAGATCAATCTTATGATAAACAATGAAATCATTGATCTGAGACGATGCCTAAGAAAGAAATAATAATAAAAAAACACTTTTAGGCTAACCCCCAACTCTCTCACAAATAAACAAAGATGCACAGAGAGAGAATGAAAAAGAGAGAAGGGCTTGAATGCTTCTGCTTGAATGGGTTGGAGCTCTTCCTCTCTTGTTTTGAGTGTGTATGGAGTTGAATGCTCATTGGATGTACACTCCTTGAGAGATCTTTAGGTTTTCTCTTTATTTCTTCAGCCTTCGCTTCATCCTTTTATGGAGCAGCTTGAAGAGTACCGTTGATAGATGGCTGTTGAAGTTTCTTGTCCTCTTCTTCTTATGCTATCCTTCTCTTGAGTGTAACGGCTTTTTTCTTATGCCTACTTGCTCCTTGGAGTTTTGGCAGATCTTCCAGCTAGTGTATGCTTCCAAGGATGCCAGCAGTAGGTCCAAGATGTTGACTATGAGTAGAAGTGGACCTGCAGACATTAAATGCAAGGCAGATGTTTAGACTTGAGAAGCCTTTTGTCAGATGACCCTTAACTCTTTTTCCTTCTATCCATATTTCTTGCTAATAGCTAGAAATAGTAGGTAGATGTTTTTTTTTCTTTGCAGGAAGGAGGAGTCCTATAAGAGAGCGAAAAAGGCAACTTCTGTTAGAGAAATAATAAGTTAAGCATATGAATGGGTGCCAAAGATATTTTGAAACATTTGAAAGCTAATTAATGCGAGTCATAATAGCAATCGATGTGAAATTATGTTTATAACACCAATCGATAGAAATATAGAAGTAATCAATGTTTGCTTAAAGGCAATCAATATGTAAAGGCAATCAATGTGAAACTTAACTATAATTGATGCCAGAGTGCAATTCGATGTGCCACTTAACTATAATCGATGCATGAAGGCAATCGATGTGAGAAAGCAATCGATGTCTAAAGGTAATCGATGAATAAAGATAATCGATGTTTAAAGACAATCGATATTTAAAGACAATCGATGTTTTAGGGCAATCGATGTTCCAACATAAACGCAATCAATGTTCAAGCAAAATAGCAATCGATGTTTAAGTTAAATAGTAATCGATGTTTAAGTTTAACAGCAATCAATGTGAGTGAAGACAATGATGTGCAACTATAACAATAATCGATGTAGAGCTTCGACTGCTCAAGAAACAACGTTGTCGGTCGAAGTGGAACTTCAAATATGATGAAGTAAGCTTCGTATATGATGAATTAGAAATGGGATATGACAAAGTAAGCTTTGTCGAACCACTCTTATATTTATCTTTTATTTTGGTGATAACAAAACTCATGATTAACTTAAATATCATGAATAAAATTAATATCATGTTTTCCTCATAAATACAACATACTATGGCACTATCGTTTCATGATTTGCACTGGAAAGCTAAATCGATTTGTGTTCAATGCATATCGATTATTGACTAAGTGCCACATCGATTAGAGAACAAAGGTTCCATCGATTACTATTTTATGTCTTTGTTATAATGTCCTACTCTGACTCCTAGACAGTCGAAGTGGCACATTGATTACTATTTTAATATCACATCGATTGCTAAACAAACTCACATTGATTATAGTTCACTTAAACATCAATTGTCTTAAACATTGATTACCTTAGACATGGATTCCCTTTAAACATCAAATACCTCTTTATAGATCAATTGCCTCATAACATCGACTGTTTCACTTAAACATCGATTACTGTTATAAATCAAACATCGATTATACTTAAGCATTGATTACATGAACATCGATTACACTTAAACATCGATTGTCTTAAACATCCATTGCTTTCACATCGATTATCCTTCACATTGATTACCTTATTACATTGACTGCATTAGAGCATCGATTGTCTTTAAAACATCGATTACTTTTTTGGACATGTCACGCCCCGACGCGGAATATCGGAGCGCGAAGGCAGTTGCAAGTGAACGGGTATAGAGCGAGCACTAGACATCAAACCATTGCATAATGAATAATACTAAAGCAAATTATTTTCATTAATACATTCCGATGTCTAGTTACAACCACTAATATCAGAGCCAATCTATGAGGCCCAATTACATTGAAAGAAAGTAAAAGACTAAACTTCAAACCTAACTACTACAACGCTAAATATAGCAATAGGACGCTATGGTACTCAAGACATCACTCCAGGTTGTTCCCGTCCTCTTGAGTGTATGGTTCATCCTCTGTCTCACCTGAGAACACAACGACAAATAACGCAGGGTGAGCGATAACGCCCAGTAGGACTTAAATCTCAGGATCAAGCATGCTTTAAGTGTTTAATGTCTTGTAAAGCAGGATAACTAGAGAGAGTAACGAGAAACATATAGAAAGTACTGGTACATGATAACGAGAAACAATAGCACAATGCACGAGAGTATAGCACGACAAGTGTTGATATCGGATTGGCCGTATAACAAGATAACAAGTAAAGTTGCACAACAGTGCACAAGTCACGATAGCAAGTGTTGGTCGATATTCTTTCAACCACGAGATTCAAGTAAACCAATAATTGACTATTTGATTAATTGATTGTCATAGATCAAATCTTGCGAGTTCATGTGTTAGGTGTATGCCATCACCCAGATCATTAGACCCCTACGAGTTATAGCCTTTCAGGTGCTCCTCCCAAGGACCAGACCGGGCCCTTATAATGTTGCCTAGCATAGTCATGTTTTTTATCGTAGACAATCAATCATTTAATTGGCCAAAAATAGAGAGTACCAAGAAATAAATGAGATCACTAGATGAATAGACGAGATAGTAGAGTGAACGTGAATAGATGAGCGAGTCGAGTATAGATGAGAGCTAGTGGACATTGCACGTAAAGCGACGAGTAACAGGCGATAGTAACAGTTGCACAACACGCGCACTTGGTATTGGCAGTCAGGTGGAACTCACGATCTTCCCGCTGGTCATGTTATGCACAAGTCCAGAGGTCCGACGTGATTCAAGGTAAGAGCGAACTTCTAATAGTCGTTTGGATCATATCGATCCCTAAAAGTGTAGTGGGTGTTAGGGTACAACTGGCTCGTCGACCATGTGGGAATCCATGATCAGAGGAGACTTACGGAGGCCTTATGCAAGGGTTCACTAGTCCGGCGAAAGGAATATCCGACGGAGAGTTCACCACAAGCCAAGTGAAGTGTGTTTATAAAACAGGTGCTCGACGTTCTAGAGGAATTCTAGAACAGTGGAGCGTCGATATCGGTATATAAACCACGCAAGAAACGATTACAAGTCCTTTAAAATAGGGCAATTAATGTACTTTATTTCAATAAATTACCAGGTACATTATGAGATATTTTCTGCAAGATTTCAGCCATAAATGGATGGTTTATGTGTGTGCAAGTGCAAGAGGAATCATAGATAGAAATAAGTCGTGAAGATGTATTTAAAATTATTCAATATTGCTCCATTTTTAGGCAAGGTTTTGACCCGGGGTATAACTGTAAAAAGGCGTAAGGATTATTTAGAAAGTGACAGAAATATTTTTATGGGTTTTTCACCAAAATTCCTGTGAAGGCGACATAGGCCAGTGAGGATCGCGATAGGGGTATGATGGAACACGACAGGGTCCTGTACGGGTCGCGACAGGGCTTACAGATCGGGTACTGGGAACGCGACGGTACACCTGTCGCCTTCTTGATCGCGACAGGTAGGCTGTCGCAATCGGAGCCCAAAAAGCGACATGTTGAGGCATCGCCTTCTGGTTGTCTGCGCCTGACTCTGACAGGAGTCAGAGCAGACATTGGATTGCGGACCAGGGATATCAATTCTTGATATAGGGTTGTTCAGAAAATCATAACTAATTATATATGCGATGAAAAATCATGAAACCAGTGGAAAATGAAACTAGACATACGAGAGTACTTCCAGTAAATAGGGATTCGAGAGAGAACATGGTTTGAACATGGTTTGAAAACGAACAAGGACGAGTAACATAGAACATGACACAGGGAGCAAGATGGATTTAATTCGAGTAACATGCTCAACAAAAATTAGGGCTTTTGGGGTCAAAAGATCCCTAACAAGATCAAGTATTTACAATAAAAATTTCATAGCATGGGATCAAGTATACGAGGAGATATGGATTTAACATGATGCCTCGGGGTTATAATGTTTGCAGAACTTCAAAAATTAAGAACAAAAGATAGGATGGATGGAAAAATATGAAACTTAGGGGTTTCGTTCAAGAAGGTAGGAAGAACCTACAGACAAAATTTCAGAATTTTAGCTTGTGAGAATGCCTACCTTTGGATTTATTTGACTTCTAGGGTTGAAACTCCCAGAAACGAGGAAGAAGCTTCAAGAACACCTTCTTCCCACGAGATCCTCTCTTCCTTGACCTCTTCCACACGTCCAAAAACCTTTGGCAACGAGCTAGGGTCGGCCAAGAGGGTTTATGAGATGTATTTATGCATGCATGAATTCCTATTCCTATTTCTACTCTAATTCCTCTAAATTCCGAGATTTCCTAACTCTAACCTTCCTTCCTTACTTTCCAATCCCTATTTAGGCTAGGAAGAGATCTAAATTCGTGCTAAACTATATGGGGTAGGTTTAGGAATCCAATTCCAACTCTAACTTCTTATTTAATGCGTTAAATACCCCTTTTCTATTTAGGTAATAATTTAGTTACGAATTTAGGGTATTTTCCTATTATTCTCCCTTTGTAAATTCATATTTTTGACCCAATAAATTCTAGAGGATCCATTAAGCAAAGCCCATTACTCTTTTCCATTTAATGGGTTTTATTTAATGCTCTTTTCATTTAAATATCCATTTAGCTAGGTTTTAAATTCTTTATTTAAATTTTTATTTTTCTTAAAAATTCAGGTTGCTACAGGACATCCATTACCCTTAGACATCAATTGCCTTAGACATCGACTGTCTTTGGACATCGATTACCTTTACACATTGATCGTCTTGGGACGTTGATTGCCTTAGACATCGATTACCTCCATGCATCCATTACACTTGTTTCATATCGATTGCCTTTAAGCAAATCTCGACTGCCTTTAAGCAAATATCGATTGCCTCTCTATTTCTATCGATTGGTGTTATAAACTTAATCTCATATCGATTGCTATTATGACTTACACCGATTGGGTTTCAAAATACCTTTGGCACCTATTGAAAATTCAAATGACTTACAGTTGTTTCATATCGATTGGTGTTATAAACTTAATCTTATATCGATTGCCACTCTCTTTCTATCGATTGGTGTTATAAACTTAATCTCATATCGATTGCTATTATGACTTACACTGATTGGGTTTCAAAATACCTTTGACACCTATTGAAAATTCAAATCACTTTCTTACTCTTATCTTGTCATTTCTTTGACAGATAAAAAGCTCTTATAGTAGGCTGTCAGGAGGAAAACATGAACAAAAGGCAAAAGAGAATTCCTCCTTCATGCAAAAAAGGAAAAGCACCAAACCTTCTATTTCTAGATATCTGCAAGAAATACAAACAAAAGGCAAAAAGAGTCAACATCTTGGACCCGCTGCTGGTATCTTTGGAAGTGCACACCACGTGTAACGTCTTCCTCCTTTCCAAATAGCCAGTAGAA
>JACBKR010003373.1:0-29752 GCA_014218235.1 Colocasia esculenta
CCTAGAAGGGTGTTTCTTCTTGCTTAAGATGAAGGACTATGATGCTATTCTTGGTCTGGATTGGCTAGAGGAGCACTATGCATTGGTAGATTGCTGTGGGAAGAAGATCGTTTTCCGCATTCCTGGTGAGGATGAATTTTCTCATCCTTTGCCAAGGAACTTAGCTGGAAAGTTTGTCATCTTGCCATGAGGGCAATGAGAATGGTGAACAAGGGTTGTGACGCTTTTCTTGCCAGTGTGGTTTTAATACCCAAGGTTGATGAGTCACTTACTCTTGCCGAGATAGATGTAGTGCAGGATTTTCCAGATGTCTTTCCTGATGATTTATCTGGATTGCCACCAATAGAGAGATAGAGTTCACTCTAGAGTTGCTTCCAGGCATCTCTCCTATCTCGAAGGCACCTTATCGGATGGCACCTGCGGAATTAGCTGAGTTAAGGAAGCAGTTGCAGGATTTGTTAGATAAGGGATTTATTCGCCCTAGCGTTTCCCCTTGGGGCGCACCTGTCTTATCGTGAAGAAGATGGATGGGTCACTTCGGTTATGCAATGATTATAGAAAGCTAAACCAGGTGACGGTAAAGAACAGGTATCCCTTACCTCGGATTGATGATTTGTTTGACCAGTTACAGAATGCATCGGTCTTTTCTAAGATTGATTGCGTTCTGGCTATCATCAGTTGAGGATTAGGAGTGAGGATGTGTCCAAGACGGCATTTAGAACCCGTTATGGACATTATGAGTTTTTGGTCCTTCCGTTTGGTCTAACCAACGCCCCTGCAGCGTTCATGGATCTCATGAACAGGGTGTTTAGACCCTATCTAGATAGTTTTGTTGTAGTCTTCATCGATGACGTGCTGGTCTACTCTCCAGATGAGACCACACATCGTCAGCATTTGAGGATAGTGTTAGAGGTGATCCGTGAGCACAAGCTGTATGCAAAATTCAGCAAGTGCGATTTTTGGATGCGCGAGGTTCATTTCCTTGGGCATGTTATCTCTGGTGCTGGTGTAGCAGTGGACCCAGCGAAAGTCCAAGCTGTTATGGATTGGGAGAGTCCCAAGACTCCTTCGGAGATTCGGAGTTTTCTTGGTCTGGCGGGTTACTATCGGCGTTTTATTGAGGGATTTTCATCCATCGCCGCTCCATTGACTCAGCTGACCAGGAAGGGAGTGAAGTTTTTCTGGTCCGAGGAGTGTGAGAGTAGTTTTCAATTATTGAAGACTAAACTCACATCGGCCCCTGTGTTAGTTCTACCGAGCGGTGTAGAGGATTTTGCTATCTACACGGATGCATCTCAGATTGGTCTTGGCTGTGTATTGACGCAGCAAGGAAGGGTAGTAGCATATGCTTCGAGATAGTTGAAGGAGCATGAGCGAAACTATCCAACTCATGATCTTGAGCTTGCGGCAGTGGTTCATGCACTGAAGATCTGGAGGCACTATCTTTATGGTGTCAGATTTGAGGTGTTCACTGATCACAAGAGCCTAAAGTATCTTTTTCCCAAAAAGAATTAAACCTTAGGCAGAGAAGGTGGATTGAGTTTCTGAAGGACTATGACTTCGATCTCCAGTATCATCCTGGAAAGGCGAATGTCGTAGCAGATGCCCTTAGTAGAAAGAGGTCATCTCTCCAGCAGGACTGGAAGATGTTGGAGGATGCAGCGTGTACGATGACCGAGTTGGAGCCATCATTATGCCGAGCTTTTGTGGCTCAGCTGTCCATTAGGTCATCGGTGTTGGATGAGGTGATCGAGCATCAGAAAGCCGACCCTAGACTCCAAGAGTTAGTGGGCAAAGCGGGTATTGCTCGTGATGAGGATGGTGTGATTAGATTCCATCATCGTGTCTATGTTCCAGACATTGTAGATATTCGTGAGCATGTTTTAGCAGAAGCTCATAGATCTAGGTTCTCTATTCATCCGGGTAACACTAAGATGTACCAGGATTTAAAGAGATCGTTTTGGTGGTCTGGCATGAAGAAGGATGTAGCCGAGTTTGTGTCTAGATGTCTTGTATGCCAGCAAGTGAAGGCCGAGCGGCAGCGACCATCTGGTCTTATGCAAAAGATGGAGATCCCAGTTTGGAAGTGGGAAGCTGTCACTATGGATTTTGTTACGGGTTTGCCTCGATCTAGACGAGGTAATGACTCGATTTGGGTAGTAGTAGATCGATTCTCGAAGACTGCGCATTTTTGCCTATGAAGAAGAAGCAGTCAGTAGAAGTTTAGCTAGACTGTATGTTAGTAGTATTATTAGATTGCATGGGGTACCGAAGTCTATTATTTCGGATCGAGATCCGAGATTTACTTCGAGGCATGGTAAGGGTCTTCAGGATGCGTTAGGTTCGGAGCTGAAATCAGTTCAGCATTTCATCCCCAGACAGATGGACAGTCCGAGAGGACTATCCAGACGCTTGAGGATATGTTGAGAGCTTGTGTGCTGGATTGGAAGGATGATTGGGAGCGCCATTTACCTCTAGTGGAGTTTGCATAAAACAAC
Source organism: Colocasia esculenta (assembly GCA_014218235.1). NCBI lineage: Eukaryota > Viridiplantae > Streptophyta > Magnoliopsida > Alismatales > Araceae > Colocasia > Colocasia esculenta. Next base: position 2,499 of record JACBKR010003373.1, read on the forward strand.
AGTTTTCATGCGAGCATTGGCATGGCTCCATTTGAGGCTTTATATGGTAGGCCTTGCAAATCTCCTTGTGTTGGGAGGAGACCGGTGATAGGCAGTTGATCGGTCCGGAGTTAGTTCAGGAGACTTCGGATAAGGTCCAGCTCATTAGGAAGAGACTTGTTGCGGCACAGGATAGGCAGAAGAGTTATGCCGACAACAGGAGAAAGGATCTAGAGTTCGAGGTAGGTGAGCATGTCTTTTTAAAGATTTCGCCTAGGCGAGGTGTAGTTAGATTTGGCAGGCATAGTAAGTTGAGCCCTAGGTTCATTGGCCCGTATGAGATTCTCTGACGATTGGGCAACGTGGCATATGAGCTAGCTTTACCTCCAGCTTTGGCTAGCGTTCATCTGTTTTTCACGTATCTATGCTCAGGAAGTATGTCGAGATCCGTCTCATGTTATTAGCCATGGGCCAGTGGAGATCCAGCCAGATCTTCTTATGTAGAGCAACCAGTAGCTATTCTTGATCGGAAGGTTCAACATCTCCGAAACAAGAGCATTGCGTCAGTAAAGGTCTTATGGCGTAACTTCTCGCAAGAGGAGGCTACTTGGGAGCTTGAGAATGCAATGAAAAAGAAATACCCTCAGTTGTTTGAGTAGTGTCAGTCTAACTTCGAGGACGAAGTTTCTTTAAGGGGGAGAGGGTGTAAGGCCCTTGATTTTCACCTTGTTTGTTTAAATATATGTATGTGCGTATAAGTGTATACTATTGATGTATAGATTATTGTGTATGAGTATTTATTGATAAAATGTATGAATGATATTATTGAAATGTGCATAGTATATTCAAGTATATATATATATATATATATATATATATATATATATTTAAGTGTGTAGTGTATAAATTCTGCATAATTAATGTGAGTTTTGTCGGTCAGTCGGCGTCCACATCGGCTGACGCTGACCATGGGTAGGCGGCAATATCGATGGACGCCCATTTTGGATAGGCGACCATGGATATGGACGCCAATATCCCAGATCTGTTACGTTTCAGATCCGGAAACGCCTCCGGAAATTGAGCTTCTTGTTTTGGAAACCCTTCCCAACGGCTCTAAGACTTGCCCCTTTAACCTATCCGACCCCAACCCTTTATAATATCCAAATTTCGGCCAGATCCATCCTTTTTGGCTCTTGGGTCAAAAACCTCTCTTTTCTGTGCAAAAACCCTATCTAGAACCTGAAAGATCCGTCTTCGGGAGGCTTCATCTGGCGATCTACATCAACTGGTGTCGACCTTGAACATCTGGGAACGATTCCCCACAATGGTGTGCTGTGAAGATTAACAGAAGATCCGTAGAAGGAGGGATTTGAAGACTCTTTGGCACAGGCCGAGGAGGGCTTCTCCGGCTTAAATCGTCGTTGGTAGATTTTACAGAAGGCAAGTACCCCATTCACATTAATCCTACATAGTCTAGTATGTCCCAGGAATTTCTCAGATTTTTCTCGTGTCCTGGAACCCCCTTTCAAGTGTTTTATTGGCTTTCAGTCTGTGTTTGTGCAGACAGGATATTAACGGCAAGATCCCTTGCCGCTAATATCATGTGTTGGCGGCATCATATAATGCCGTTAACCTATAGACGGCTACCCCATGCCGTCGAGTTCTTCAGACTGCAACAGTGTGCAAGCTGTCCTTATGTGAACTAGTTTTCGAGTTTTTCTGCATGAGGATATACGGTAAAATTTCATATAATATGTAAATATTTATGTTAGTTGTACTGTGAGTTATTGTGCATTTTTAGAATTTTCACTAATTAGAATTCAGAATGTGCTACCAACAAAAGTTTAATCTTGGAAAATGTCGTTTATGAAATATGTGTAGAAATTAACTGTCATAAATTTTCTGTACATTGTTCATAAGATGTGATGCATGACATAAAAATTTGAGCAATTTATAATATCTGTACAGTTTATTAAATTTTCTGAACCGAAAAATAGTTAATATGTCTACTCAATGCATAAAAGTTAAGAATTCATGCGAAACTAGTTAAATTCCTAAATTTGTGATAAAATTTGTACTATCAGTATTCATGTATGAAATAAATTGTGAATCCGAATAATGAAAAATTGTGTCAGTTTGACTATTTTTACAGTTGATATCAGCACTGTTAGAATTTTCAGAAAATATGTATAACTCATAAAAATGCAATTTTGGTATGCATGATGGTTAAACTGTGATAAATTTATGGTTAAATTTCTGTACTGAACATATGACAGTAGCTATATAAACTTGTTATGTTAGGACTTTCATAATTAATATATGCTAATATGATTAATGTTTCATTTTGAAAAAATTTCAGCATGATTGGAATTGTTGTAAAAAATTTGATTAATACTGAAAATAGTAGTACCATGCTAGGTAATACTGAAGAATGTAAATGTGTGAACACGAGGTGAATGCGTGATTATTTGTATTTAAAAATGTGTTGAAATTGAGAAAATGTATTAATGTGCCAATGGGTGACACAGCTACCTTAGAGGGCTGTGGAACTGTACTGTGGTAAAGTCCCCACGGGAAAGTTCAAAGTGTGATGTCCTCTGGGCATTGGGATTAAATCCTGGAGGCGAACAAGTATCGCTGGTTAGGGTGGAGAGTGCTTCTCCCGGTTCTGCGCAGTAACTAAGATTAATCACTAGAATGCCTAGGTGATTGATATGTGATGTGATTAGTGTGTGTCCTTCTAAAGTGGTTTGGGCTATGTGTCACGGCATTAAGTGAATGTGAAAATAGTTTAAGTGAAAGAAAATGTGTAAATGTGAAACTGTGTAAGTGAATATGTGTTCATGAAATTCTTATGAAAGAATGCAAAAATGATATGTTTCTTGTGAATGAGAATGATAGTTGTAAAAAACGAGCTTTTCACTAATATGAATGTGTTAACTATGTGTAAAATTTCTTAGAATTCATGTTAAATTAGTTGTTATGAAATGTGTAAATATTGTGTAAAATGATCAACATGTGGCTTATGAATGATTGAATGAAATCAGTTTAGCATAGTGAAAAGTGTAGAAAGCATGTGATAGGATTTGTTTATTGTGTATAAAAAAACTAAATCCTCTGTGAAAAATGTGTAGAAATCATGAATAGGCTTTTATTTGAGAAATTGTCACTTCCATGCATTATGTGTAAATGATATAGCTTAAGGTTATGGATATTACTTGATGCATGTATGTTTAGTGTGCTGGTGTTACTTGTTGAGTTCTTTTGAACTCATTCTTGCTTCGGCGTACAGGTGCAAACGTTTCTACTTCTTCGAGGAGATCGTTAGGAGCGACTCGGAGCGAGAGTAGGAGATATTGTTGTGGAGTTAGCATTGGAATTTTCATTTCTTCATAGTATGTAATAAAGACTCTGCGTAGTCTCATGTGGACAATGTATTTATTTACTTCAGTATGAATAATTACCTCTCTTTCCTCTATACGAACTGTGAATAGAATGTGGATGATGGAATAGAATTTCTTTTCAGTTCTTTAAATTCCGCTGTCATGAGATATATTATATTTGTGTTGTTTCAGCCTATTATACTAGTGTTGGGTAAATGTCCCACTGTAGTGATACCTTTTATATCGATGTGGGTTGGTGGAACCGTACCGATATGTGAGGGTCGTTACAGAGATTGGTATCAGAGCCTCAGGCTGAAATTGTACATAAATATGCATATACCATCTTCATTGTATACTAAGTCAGTGTAGATTGTCCACATAGATAAGTAATTAGTTAGAATTAGATAGTTTAGTTCTAAATGGTGATTAATCCGTTTTACAGGTTATGGCTTCGCATGGTAGACGTGGTGCTCCTGCTCGTGATGGCGAGCAGAGGAGAGATGAGCCTCGGCGTGAGGATCAGGGTGAGCAGCAGGCCCCTGCACCCCAGGGTTCTGTACTTCCTCCACCGCCACCAGTAGACTATGGAGTGTTCATGCAGGGTTTGGTGCAGGCCATGCAAACGCAGGCCCACACTCAGGCTGCACTCCAGGCCCAGTTGGAGGCTCAGGTTAGAATAATAAGATAAAGTAGTCTGTATTTTAAATGCATGATTGTTATGTTATATATGTTAATTTTGTCGCTTGTTGTAGCAGCCTCAGGTACCAGTTCCCCAGGCTGACCATGGTGGACCCTCCATCATGGAAAGGTTCAAGAGGATGTCGCCACCTTCTTTTAAGGGGGAGAGCGATCCATTATTAGCTGAGAACTGGGAGGGAGATTGAGAAGATCTTCCGGGCCATTAGGTGCGCTGAGGACGACAAGGTTACTTTAGCCACCTATATGCTACAGGTATGTGTAATCTAACTAGTGGTATTACTTTAAGTATAATTATGTTGTTAGTTCTTATGGATGGTTTTGGCAGGAGCGAGCCGATGTATGGTGGTCCTCGTTGTTACGTACTCGGTTCGAGGATGGTGCCGTGGAAGTCGGATGGGATGAGTTCGTGAGGCTTTTCCGAGCCAAGTTTGTTTCGGAGTACATCCAGGACAAGATGAAGCAGGAGTTCCTCTCGTTGACTCAGGGCTCCATGACCGTGCTGGCGTACGAGGCCAGGTTTGTCGAGATATCAAAGTACGCCTCATATTGTAGCTGATGAGCGCAGGAAGGCGAAAAATTCGTGATGGCTCTGAAACCATCACTGAGGACGAGGTTGGTGGCTTTCGACCATCGTACTCTCGAGCAGGCACTCAGCGCATGTCGTCAGGTCGTCAGAAGGGAGATGGAGCAGTATCTGGAGGACTTCTCAAAAGAGGCCAGCAGCTCCTTTCCAGAGGCAGGAGAGGAAGAAGGCGACTTTCCAGTCACCGCAGCGTCCTGTGGCATCAGGCAGTGGTCAGGTATCCTCTCAACGTTCCCCTAGTGGTAAGAAGGAGTGTCCTCATTGCGGGAGGGCACATGGCGGTACGGAGTGTTGGCTGGTAGCAAGAAAGTGCTTAAAGTGCGGGAGCAGTGATCATAAGATTAAGGATTGTCCGAGGCTTCAGCAGGGAGCCCAGCGGGGGCCAGCCCCAGTAGCAGCAGCAGCAGCGCCAGCGACAGGACGACCAGGGAGACCTCGAGCCCCAGCTCGAGTGTTTGCGTTAGCTCGTGAGGATGCCGAGCAGGCAGATCATGTCACCGAAGGTACAGTTTGTTCTTAGGTGTGCGCTCGGGTTTTGTTCGATACGGGTGCTACTCACTCGTTCATTTCCGAGCGTTTTGCTAGGCAGTTAGCTTTAGAGTCAGGGTTAGAGTCTGAGGATTTAGAAGTCCCTTTGTCTGTGCATACACCTGCGGGTACGGTATCGACTAGGAATGTATTCCGTCCTTACCGGTGTGCATTGAGGATAGAGTCCTAGAAGGTGTTTCTTCTTGCTTAAGATGAAGGACTATGATGCTATTCTTGGTCTGGATTGGCTAGAGGAGCACTATGCATTGGTAGATTGCTGTGGGAAGAAGATCGTTTTCCGCATTCCTGGTGAGGATGAATTTTCTCATCCTTTGCCAAGGAACTTAGCAGGAAATTTTGTCATCTCGGCCATGAGGGCAATGAGAATGGTGAACAAGGGTTGTGACGCTTTTCTTGCCAGTGTGGTTTTAATACCCAAGGCTGATGAGTCACTTACTCTTGCCGAGATAGATGTAGTGCAGGATTTTCCAGATGTCTTTCCTGATGATTTATCTGGATTGCCACCAGCTAGAGAGATAGAGTTCACTCTAGAGTTGCTTCCAGGCATCTCTCCTATCTCGAAGGCACCTTATCGGATGGCACCTGCGGAATTAGCTGAGTTAGGAAGCAGTTGCAGGATTTGTTAGATAAGGGATTTATTCGCCCTAGCGTTTCCCCTTGGGGCGCACCTGTCTTATTGTGAAGAAGAAGGATGGGTCACTTCGGTTATGCATTGATTATAAAAAGCCAAACCAGGTGACGGTAAGGAACAGGTATCCCTTACCTCGGATTGATGATTTGTTTGACCAGTTACAGAATGCATCGGTCTTTTCTAAGATTGATCTGTGTTCTGGCTATCATCAGTTGAGGATTAGGAGTGAGGATGTGTCCAAGACGGCATTTAGAACCCGTTATGGACATTATGAGTTTTTGGTCCTTCCGTTTGGTCTAACCAACGCCCCTGCAGCGTTCATGGATCTCATGAACAGGGTGTTTAGACCCTATCTAGATAGTTTTGTTGTAGTCTTCATCGATGACGTGCTGGTCTACTCTCCAGATGAGACCACACATCCTCAGCATTTGAGGATAGTGTTAGAGGTTTTCCGTGAGCACAAGCTGTATGCAAAATTCAGCAAGTGCGATTTTTGGATGCGCGAGGTTCATTTCCTTGGGCATGTTATCTCTGGTGCTGGTGTAGCAGTGGACCCAGCGAAAGTCCAAGCTGTTATGGATTGGGAGAGTCCCAAGACTCCTTCGGAGATTCGGAGTTTTCTTGGTCTGGCGGGTTACTATCGGCTTTTATTGAGGGATTTTCATCCATCGCCGCTCCATTGACTCAGCTGACCAGGAAGGGAGTGAAGTTTTGTCTGGTTCGAGGAGTGTGAGAGTAGTTTTCAATTATTGAAGACTAAACTCACATCGGCCCCTGTGTTAGTTCTACCGAGCGGTGTGTAGAGGATTTTGCTATCTACACGGATGCATCTCGGATTGGTCTTGGCTGTGTATTGATGCAGCAAGGAAGGGTGTAGCATATGCTTCAAGACAGTTGAAGGAGCATGAGCGAAACTATCCAACTCATGATCTTGAGCTTGCGGCAGTGGTTCATGCACTGAAGATCTGGAGGCACTATCTTTATGGTGTCAGATTTGAGGTGTTACTGATCACAAGAGCCTAAAGTATCTTTTCTCCCAAAAAGAATTAAACCTTAGGCAGAGAAGGTGGATTGAGTTCCTGAAGGACTATGACTTCGATCTCCAGTATCATCCTGGAAAGGCGAATGTCGTAGCAGATGCCCTTAGTAGAAAGAGGTCATCTCTCCAGCAGGACTGGAAGATGTTGGAGGATGCAGCGTGTACGATGACCGAGTTGGAGCCATCATTATGCCGAGCTTTTGTGGCTCAGCTGTCCATTAGGTCATCGGTGTTGGATGAGGTGATCGAGCATCAGAAAGCCGACCCTAGACTCCAAGAGTTAGTGGGCAAAGCGGGTATTGCTCGTGATGAGGATGGTGTGATTAGATTCCATCATCGTGTCTGTGTTCCAGACATTGTAGATATTCGTGAGCATGTTTTAGCAGAAGCTCATAGATCTAGGTTCTCTATTCATCCGGGTAACACTAAGATGTACCAGGATTTAAAGAGATCGTTTTGGTGGTCTGGCATGAAGAAGGATGTAGCCGAGTTTGTGTCTAGATGTCTTGTATGCCAGCAAGTGAAGGCCGAGCGGCAGACCATCTGGTCTTATGCAAAAGATGGGATCCAGTTTGGAAGTGGGAAGCTGTCACTATGGATTTTGTTACGGGTTTGCCTCGATCTAGAGAGGTAATGACTCGATTTGGGTAGTAGTAGATCGATTCTCGAAGACTGCGCATTTCTTGCCTATGAAGAAGAAGCAGTCAGTAGAGAGTTTAGCTAGACTGTATGTTAGTAGTATTATTAGATTGCATGGGGTACCGAAGTCTATTATTTCGGATCGAGATCCGAGATTTACTTCGAGGCTATGGAAGGGTCTTCAGGATGCGTTAGGTTCGGAGCTGAAACTCAGTTCAGCATTTCATCCCCAGACAGATGGACAGTTCGAGAGGACTATCCAGACGCTTGAGGATATGTTGAGAGCTTGTGTGCTGGATTGGAAGGATGATTGGGAGCGCCATTTACCTCTAGTGGAGTTTGCATAAAACAACGTTTTCATGCGAGCATTGGCATGGCTCCATTTGAGGCTTTATATGGTAGGCCTTGCAGATCTCCTTTGTGTTGGGAAGAGACCGGTGATAGGCAGTTGATCGGGATCCGGAGTTTTCAGGAGACTTCGGATAAGGTCCAGCTCATTAGGAAGAGACTTGTTGCGGCACAGGATAGGCAGAAGAGTATGCCGACAACAGGAGAAAGGATCTAGAGTTCGAGGTAGGTGAGCATGTCTTTTTAAAGATTTCGCCTACGCGAGTGTAGTTAGATTTGGCAGGCATAGTAAGTTGAGCCCTAGGTTCATTGGCCCGTATGAGATTCTCCGACGATTGGGCAACGTGGCATATGAGCTAGCTTTACCTCCAGCTTTGGCTAGCGTTCATCCTGTTTTTCACGTATCTATGCTCAGGAAGTATGTCAGAGATCCGTCTCATGTTATTAGCCATGAGCCAGTGGAGATCCAGCCAGATCTTTCTTATGTAGAGCAACCAGTAGCTATTCTTGATCGGAAGGTTCAACATCTCCGAAACAAGAGCATTGCGTCAGTAAAGGTCTTATGGCGTAACTTCTCGCAAGAGGAGGCTACTTGGGAGCTTGAGGATGCAATGAAAAAGAAATACCCTCAGTTGTTTGAGTAGTGTCAGTCTAACTTCGAGGACGAAGTTTCTTTAAGGGGGAGAGCGTGTAAGGCCCTTGATTTTCACCTTGTTTGTTTAAATATATGTATGTGCGTATAAGTGTATACTATTGATGTATAGATTATTGTGTATGAGTATTTATTGATATAAATTGTATGAATGATATTATTGAAATGTGCATAGTATATTCAAGTATATACATATATATATATATATATATATATATATATTTAAGTGTGTAGTGTATAAATTCTGCATATTAAAGTGAGTTTTGTCGGCAGTCGGCGTCCACATCGGCTGACGCTGACCATGGGTAGGCGGCAATATCGATGGACGCCCATTTTTGGATAGGCGACCATGGATATGGACGCCAATATCCCAGATCTGTTACGTTTCAGATCCGAAACGCCTCCGGAAATTGAGCCTCTTGTTTTGGAAACCCTTCCCAACGGCTCTAAGACTTGCCCCTTTAACCTATCCGACCCCAACCCTTTATAATATCCAAATTTCGGCCAGATCCATCTTTTTTGGCTCTTGGGTCAAAAACCTCTCTTTTCTGTGCAAAACCCCTATCTAGAACCTGAAAGATCCGGCTTCGGGAGGCTTCGTCTGGCGATCTACATCAACTGGTGTCGACCTGAACATCCGGGAACGACTCCCCACGCTGGTGTGCTGTGAAGATCAACAAAAGATCCGAAGAAGGAGGGATTTGGAGACTCTTTGGCACAGGCCGAGGAGGGCTTCTCCGGCTTAAATCGTCGTTGGTAGATTTTACAGAAGGCAAGTACCCCATTCACATTAACCCTACATATGTCTAGTATGTCCCAGGAATTTCTCAATTTTTCTCGTGTCCTGGAACCCCCCTTTCAAGTGTTTTATTGGCTTTCAGCCTGTGTTTGTGCAGACAGGATATTAACGGCAAGATCCCTTGCCGCTAATATCATGTGTTGCGGCATCATATAATGCCGTTAACCTATAGACGGCTACCCCATGCCGTCGAGTTCTTCAGACTGCAACAGTGTGCAAGCTTGTCCTTATGTGAACTAGTTTTCGAGTTTTTCCGCATGAGGATATACGGTAAAATTTCATATAATATGTAAATATTTATGTTTAGTTGTACTGTGAGTTATTGTGCATTTTTAGAATTTTCACTAATTATTAGAATTCTTGGAATGTGCTACCAACAAAAGTTTAATCTTGGAAAATGTCGTTTATGAAATATGTGTAGAAATTAACTGTCATAAATTTTCTGTACATTGTTCATAAATTCTGATGCATGACATAAAAATTTGAGCAATTTATAATATCTGTACAGTTTATTAAATTTTCTGAACCAAAAAATAGTTAATATGTCTACTCAATGCATAAAAGTTAAGATTCATGGAAAACTAGTTAAATTCCTAAAATTTGTGATAAAATTTGTACTGTCAGTATTCATGTATGAAATAAATTGTGAATCGAATAATGAAAATTTGTGTCAGTTTGACTGTTTTTACAGTTGATATCAGCACTGTTAGAATTTTCAGAAAATATGTGTAACTCAGAAAAATGCAAATTTTGGTATGCGTGATGGGTAAACTGTGATGAAATTCTGGTTAAATTTCTGTACTGAACAGATGACAATAGCTATATAAACTTGTTTTATGTTAGACTTTCATAATTAATACATGCTAATATGATTAATGTTTAATTTTGCAAAATTTCAGCATGATTGGAATTGTTGTAAAAATTTGATTAATACTGAAAACAGTAGTACCATGCTAGGTAATACTGAAGAATGTAAATGTGTGAACATGAGGTGAATGCGTGATTATTTGTATTAAAAATGTGTTGAAATTGAGAAAATGTATTAATGTGCCAATGGGTGACACTGCTACCTTAGAGGGCTGTGGAACTGTACTGTGGTAAAGTCCCCACGGGAAAGTTCAAAGTGTGTGATGTCCCATGGGCATTGGGATTAAATCCTAGAGGCGAACAAGTATCGCTGGTTAGGGTGGAGAGTGCTTCTCCCGGTTCTGCGCAGTAACTAAGATTAATCACTGGAATGCCTAGGTGATTGATATGTGATGTGATTAGTGTGTGTCCTTCTAAAGTGGTTTGGGCTATGTGTCACGGCATTAAGTGAAAGTGAAAATGTGTTTAAGTGAAAGAAAATGTGTAAATTGTGAAACTGTGTAAGTGAATATGTGTTCATGAAATTCTTATGAAAGAATGCAAAATGATAAGTTTCTTGTGAATGTGACATGATAGTAGTAAAACAGTGAGCTTTTCACTAATATGAATGTGTTAACTATGTGTAAAATTGTCTTAGAATTCATGTTAAATTAGTTGTTATGAATGTGTAAATATTGTGTAAAATGATCAACATGTGGCTTATGAATGATTGAATGAAATCAGTTTAGCATAGTGAAAAGTGTAGAAAGCATGTGATAGGATTTGTTTATTGTGTATAAAAAAACTAAATCCTCTGTGAAAAATGTGTAGAAATCATGAATAGACTTTTATTTGTGAAATTGTCACTTCCATGCATTATGTGTTAAATGATATAGCTTAAGGTTATGGATATTACTTGATGCATGTATGTTTAGTGTGCTGGTGTTACTTGTTGAGTTCTTTTGAACTCATTCTTGCTTCGGCGTACAGGTGCAGACGTTTCTACTTCTTCCGAGGAGATCGTTAGGAGCGACTCGGAGCGAGAGTAGGAGATATTGTTGTGGAGTTAGCATTGGAATTTTCATTTTTCATAGTATGTAATAAAGACTCTGCGTAGTCTCATGTGGACAATGTATTTATTTTATTTCAGTTATGAATAATTAGCTCTCTTTCCTTCTATACGGACTGTGAATAGAATGTGGATGATGGAATAGAATTTCTTTTCAGTTCTTTAAATTCCCCTGTCATGAGATATATTATATTTTTGTATGTTTCAGCCTATTATACTAGTGTTGGGTAAATGTCCCACTGTAGTGATACCTTTTATATCGATGTGGGTTGGTGGAACCGTACCGATATGAGAGGGTCGTTACATTGTTCTACATAAACTTCCTCCTTTATATAACCATTTAAAAAGCAGACTTACATCCATTTGAAAAAGCTTTAATGTAATGCACATGCATAAGCAAGTAACATTCCAATGGCCTCTAGTCTAGCCACTGGTGCATAGGTTTCATCGAAATCTATGCCTTCCTTCTGGAATAGCCTTGAGCAACTAGTCTAGCCTTTTTTCTAGTGATAACACTAACTTCATCCAACTTGTTCCTAAACACCCATTTGGTGCCAATCACAGGATGATCCGATGGTCTCGGAACAAGGGACCAAACTTGGTTTCTCTTGAACTGATTAAGTTCATCTTGCATGGCTAAAATCCAAGATTCATCAGATAGTGCTTCATTGACTGTCTTAGGCTCAATTTGAGATACAAAAGCTAAGTAATCGCAAGGAATAACATTACCTCTTGTTCTTAACCCAACTGTTGGATCTCCAATGATGTTTGTCCTTTGGGTGATCCTTCCTGTATCTCCATTCCTTTAGAAGATCATCATGTATAATTTCCTTTTGTTGCAGTTCTTCCAATGGTGGATCTTCACTATCCTTGATAGATGTATCCTTCAGCTTCTTGGAGAGATTTTCTGCATTTTCATCATCACTATCAACTTCCTTTCTCAAGGAAGGGTTAGATTCATCAAAATAATATGAACAGTTTGTTCAATCAATCAACTTTGTTTAATAAAAACTCTATAACCTTTGGGTTTGGAAGCATACCCCACAAAGATTCCTTCATCAGATTTGGAATCCAACTTACCTATGTCTCTCTTACCAATGTTATGAATATAGCATGGACATCCAAACGTTCTGAAGTGGTTGATCTTGGGCTTTCTTTGTTTGTACAGCTCATACGCTGTCTTCTTCAGGATTGGCCTTATCATAACTCTTTTATGATATAACAAGCTGTGTTGATAGCCTCTGCCCCGAAATATCTTGGAAGGTTGTATTCTGATAGCATAGTTCTAGCCATATCCAACAAGGTTCTATTCTTCCTCTCAGTTACTCCATTCTGCGGAGGTGTCCTTGGTGCTGAGAAGTTGTGCTCTATTCCTTGATCATCACAAAATTATGTAAATTTGTCATTTTGGAATTCTCCTCCATGATCTGAGCGAATCCTTATTATGCTGAACTTCTTATCCTTCTGAACTAACCTACTGAACTTCACAAAACTTTCGAAAGTATCGTCCTTATGATCTAAGAAAGATACCCATGTAAATCTCAAATAATCATCTACTATTACAAATCCAAAGTTCTTTCCTCCCAGGCTAGTAGTTCTTATTGGTCCAAACAAATCCATATGAAGCAATTCTAGTGGTTTGGAGGTGGTTACCATTGTCTTTGATTTAAAGGAGGATTTTGCATGCTTCCCTTTTGCACATGGTTCACAAACACCTTCTATTCTTGAACTTATCTTAGGAAGACCTTCCACTGGATTACACTTGATAAGCTTTCTAATTCCATCCAAGCAGCAATAACCTAATCTTCTATGCCATAGTTCAACTTTTGATCTTTATTTACTGCTAGACAAACATCTTGATCCTTTAATTCTTCTAGGTGCAGTACATACAAGTTCTTTTCTCTACTGGCTTCGAAGACAGTTGCACCATCATTCATAATTAGACATTTAGACTCCTAAAACTTGATTTGGTGACCCTTGTCACGCAGCTGGCTAATACTTATGAGGTTGTGCTTGAGTCCCTTGACACATAAAACATCTTCTATGAGGGTTCTGTCTTGACTTCCAAGATCCACAACTGATCACTGAACCTTTTCCATTATCGCCATAGGTCACTGTCCCTTCTTCTTATTTGATGTGCAAGAACAATCTTCTGTTTCCAGTCATGTGCCTTGAGCACCCGCTGTCCAGGTACCACTTTGATGCTCTAAGGCTTCCCTGCAATAAATCACTAAGATTTAGTTACCCAAGTTCTTTTGGGTCCTTACTAGTTAGTTTCCTCACTTTTTCTTTTTGGAATCCACTTTAAGTGCTTAGTTGTAAAAGTTATTTTAGTGTGTCCTAATTTGTTTCAATGACTACAACATGATGAATTATTCAATGTTTTAATTGGTTTGTATTTAATGTTAGATTTATAATCAGTATTTTGTTCAGCTACAAATTTGGTATTGGATAAATTTTAGGATGAATGATTGTTTCTTCATTATTTGGTGGAATATATCTTAAACCATACTTTTTCTTACCAGATCTTCTTACTCCTTTTAATATTAGAGATGATTTTCCATTTGTGAATTTGTCGATTGTGTTAGTTAGATATTCATTATCTTTTGTTAGTGTGTCAAGTTCCTTTTTAAGTTTACTTAAAGTTTCCTGGTTTTTTGGATTTGTTATTTGTTCATTTTTATTTTTTAGATCTTCATATAACAGTTCATTTCTTCTTTTAAATTCAAGGATTTATTTTTCTAGTTGCTCAGTTTCAAATTTTAGATCTTAATTGGTGATTTCCAAGCATGCATAATTTTTCTTGGTAGTTTTTAATAGCTTACATACATCTTTATACATACTGTATAATTCATTGAATGCGTCTTCTACACTATCAGAATTAGATTCATTGCATGAAGTAAAAGATGAATCAGAAGTTACCTTCTCATCAGTGTTTGCCATAAAGGCCAGGTTGACTTTTTCTTCTTCTTCATCACTAGAGTTTGACTCACTATCTGAGTCACTCTCGTTGTTCCATGCAGCCGCCATGGCTTATTTTTTGTACCTTTTGAACTTCTTTGAGTTGTCCTTCTTCTTGAACTCTGTCTTTTTCAGTTTTGGACACAGCCTTAATGTGTCCAGGCTTCTTGCATTCATAGCATATGGGTTTTGATTTCTTAACATCCTTGACTTCGGTCTTCTTGAAGTATTTTCCTTTCTTGATGTACCTTCTCCCTGACTGATACTTTTTCTTGGCTAGAATACGCCGCAATCTTCTAGAGAGAAAAGCTTCTCTCCATGTTTATCTCATGGGCCATTAGTGACCTGATGACTTTCTCAAGTGACATTCTTCTTAGATCATTAGCTTCTTCTATAGTTATTACTTTTGGAGTCCATGAGGTTGGTAATGATCTCAGTATCTTTCTCACCATGTCTCCGATATCATAGGTCTTTCCAAGCCTAGCCAATCCATTTGTGATGTCAGTGAATCGACTATACATTTGTGTGATGGACTCTCCTGATTGCATATGAAATCTTTCATATTGAGCTACCAAGATGTCTATTCTTGTTTCTTTTACCTTGTCAGTTCCGTCATATGTGAGTCTGAGCTTCTCCCACATTTCCATAGCTGACTTGCATGTTGAGATCATGTTGAACTCTTTCTTACTAAGACCACAACACAGTATACTCTTTGCTTTGCTGTTAAGGGATATTTTCTTCTTGTCTTCATTTGTCCATTTGTCTTTTACATTGGTTACCAAGAGATCTCATTCTTCAATGATAGACCATAGCTAAAAGTTGAGACCTTGGAGGAAGAACTCCATTCGAGTCTTCTGGTAGTTGTAATATTCACTATCGAATAAAGGAGGTCTGTTGACGGACTGACCTTCAACATATCCTTGAGCTGCCATTTATCTTTGCTCTTCAGATCATGAGATCTTCTTTCTTGAAGACACTTGGCTCTGATACCACTTGTTGCCCAGATAGCAAGCCCAGAGGGGGGGTGAATGGATTGCTAAAAATTCATCTTCGAAAAATACATGTAAATAAAAACACTTGACAACAACCACTACGTTGAATAGTTAGTGTGGAATAAAGAAAAACAAGCAATCACACATAGACACAAGGATTTATCCTGGTTCGGATCTCCTATCCCAAGGTGTCCTACGTCCAGTCCCCAAGCACAACTTGGGATTTCACTAACCACAGGTACTGTCCCCCTTAAGGACTCTTACACATCCAGCAGCAGCTGGCCTTCTCTTCTAACCCCGAAGAGGTACAAAACACCACCTGATGCAACAAGTCTTCCTTCTTCAATGAAGGGAATAACAACTACATGTTCAACAATAGGTCTTCTCTTCACAACTGAAGAGGATCACACAAAGAATGTGAGTAAAAAGGCAAATGGCCCCTAGACCAAACTTAAAGGAATTTTCTTGATCTGAGGCCATGTCTGAGAGACAAAGATTTACAATAAGAAAATCTTTTAGAACAACAAGAGCTCTCAAAAGACTAAGCAAGTGAAGGCTGAGAGCTAAGAGCTGAAAAATGGTGACTGACGGGAATAAGCTCTTCTTTCTGATGTTTTCCAGATGCTCGTAGATGTGTCTATCTCACAGCGTATGTGAATGTCTCTGTGTATTTACTTCATGGAGTTATCAGTCTTCTATTTATCTTCTGTAAATTATTTTGACTGTTGTAGTAGCCGTTCAGATGACGGTTGTCTCACAGCTTCATGCACGTTAGAGACACTGGTCCTAGGCATGGAGAGGTGAGCCTGCAGCTATAAGGGCTTAGATTGATCCTTGCATCCTCAGGAAAGATTTTCTAATCTTTTATTCTTTCAACAAGTTGACAAGTCCATCTTTGACGTGCTTTACTACAAAAGCCCTGCATGCAATAAACACGGATACCTAAACAACTCCTTTTTGTCTACGTTGTCAGTCAACCCTTGTAGTCGTGCAGTATGGATATATGCTTAACTTGAAAAGTTATTCTGGCATCACACAAATCAAGACTCTATGCAATACATCAAGTAAGCAAGAAGATTTCATGTGGAATGATCAAGATCTTAGTATGCACGGAAGGTTTTTGAAATTCCACATAGTTTTAAGCATATGCATATTTAAATAATCTAAGAAAATAAATCAAGACTGTACAAGAGATATATAAAGAACATTCTGTATAAAGATGATATTAATACCAAATTGATGATATAATCATATGAAAATGTAATCCATGTTGGAATCAAGTCGATGTGAATATAGTCCATGTACAAATAAATGAAATCGATGTTCTATACAAAGTTATTACTTAAACAGAAATCGATGAGCAGATGAAATCGTTGTTTTACTTAATTCAATCATTAAATTATTATTTGAACGAAATCAATCATGAAATCATTGTTTCAATACTGAAATCGTTGTGAGTATGAAATTGTTGTTTAAGCAAATTGTTTCTTGACTAAGAGCAAATCGTTGTTTTAGCAAATCGTTCTTTGACTAAAAGTCAATCGTTGTCTGATCAAAACGTTGTTAGAGTGAAAGCAAACCGTTGTTCAATTAGAAGCAAATCGTTTATTGCTTTCAAATCGTTGTTTAAGTTAAGGCGAATCGTTGTTTCGACTAAATCGTTGTTGAAGTGATAGCGAATCGTTACAGCGATCAAATCGTTGTGTGACCTACCGAATCGTTATAGCGATCAAATCGTTGTTTAACTTATCGAATCATTACAGCGATCAAATTGTTGTTTAACTTATCAAATCGTTACAGCGATCAAATCATTGTTTTAACTTATCGAATCGTAATAGCGATCAAATCGTTGTTTAACTTATCGAATCGTTACAAAATGGTTGTTTTAACGTATCGAATCGTTATAGCACTTATAAAACCAATGTTCTATCAAGGAAATCGATGTGTACTTAGAATGAATGCTTTGAACTATAAATAATAGTGTGTTAGAGTAACTTACAGATTTTGGTGACTTATTTCCTGTGGATGAACTTCAGAGAAGATTGTTAGAAAATTTTGTTAAGGTTTTGTTAATCACCAAACATTGCATATAATAAATAAATCTATATAGGGATGGAATGATCATCAATCATAAACCCATATCTATGCCCACTAAGACTGAGTGTCCTAGTAGGACCAAATAAATCTATATGCAACAATTCAAATGGTTTGGAAGTTATTAAAGGTGGAACAGACTTAAATGATTTTCTAATTTGTTTACCTTAGCACATGCAGAACAAACAATAGCATTTTTTTTTTCTTCATTTTAGGTAAACCATTCACAAGAGCATGTCTCATCAATTTATTCAAAACATTCTCACTAACATGACCTAGCCTACGATGCCACAATTGAAATAGATCATGCTGGCTAGAAACCAAACAAAGATTATCATGTTGATGCTCATTCAGGTCAACTAGATAGACATTGTTAATTCTTTGACCTAGAAACTTAAATTTTCCATAATCCTTTTCAACAATTAACATGATTCAGAATTGAAAATTACTTTAAGACCATGTCACAAAGTTGGCTAATGCTCAATAAGTTATGATCTAGGCCTTCAACTAGCAAGACATTTTCAGTAGAGCTTGAAGGGTTCTTACCAATTTTTCCACTTCCAATGATTTGACCCATGTTTTTACCTTAAAAGATCACTTGTCCACCATCTTTCTCAGTTAATAAAGAAAATTTTCCTTTATCTCCAGTCATATGTCTTGAACAGCCACTGTCAAGGTACCATTTATCTTTCTTGTGGGCTGTAAGACATTCCTGCAAAAAGATTTAGAAAGAGGATTTTGGTACCCAAATTGCTTTGGGTCCCATCAGTTTTCTCAATTCAATAGCAAATTGTTTTGGAATCCAGATTTGCTTCATTCTACATACATTAACTTTTGATCTACATTTATCATAAGTATGACCAGATTTATTGCAAATAGTGAATGTCATGATTCTTTGTGGTGTGAAGCTTTTGAAGTGAGAGTTAGATCCAATTGTGAAATTTTTGTTGTTTTCCTGATATGAGATAGATCAAACATTTGGCTTCAGATTTTGTTGATTTTTAACTTGAACTCTTTCATGTTTGGATTGTGTTTTAGAGTTTTTCAATTGATTCTTATTTTTGGTTTTTGAGTTCATTGGTGATTTTTCCTGAATGTTTTTCTCAGACTGACTGTAAGAGGTGCTTCCTTTAACAAATGAAGTTATCAAGGTTTGTCCAATTTTCTTCTTGTTTTCAGACTAAAAACCTAAACCATGCTTAGTAGTGTTCATCCGAACTCCTAACACAACATCTAGGTTTTCTTTCCCTTTAACAAAATTTGGACAAGGTTTCTTTCTTGTCATTTAGTTCTTTTTGAACAGTTTTCAATTCTTCATTAATCACCTCTTTTTCTTTCTTTAGTTTTTCATTTTCATCCATTAGAATTTGTTTCTCTTATTCAGTGCATTGACATCTTTCTTTAACATGATCAAGTTGTTCATTTAAATCTTCTTGTTCCTTTTTCAAACTAACAATTTCATCATTCAGAAGATTTAGTTGTTCAGATTCTTGAGAATTATGCAAAATTCTATGAATTTTCTTTCTCAATGATTTATTTTCTGATTTTAATTCACACTACTTTTCAAATAAAGTAGCATATGCTTCTTTCCATTCATCAGTTGAAAAATCTTCAAATGAAGAACTCACCTCATTGTCCTCTTCATTCCTGGCCATAAGGCATGTGACTTCTTCTTCATCAGATCCACTTTCTTCTTGTTCTTCTTCATCTTCATCACTTCATGTGGCCAGCATGGCTCTAGTTTTGTTGAACATCTGATTTTTTAGCTTTCTCTTCAGATCAGGACACTCTCCTCTCATGTTTCCTGGTTTCCTACATTCATAACAAATTATATCAATTTTCTTGTTTTTCTCAATTTTCTTATTGAAGTCATTTTTCTTTGAAAAATCTTTTTTATTGGAAGATGAAGGTTTGAAATTACCTTTCCCTTTCTTTCTCAAGAATTCCTTGAATTGCCTTGTCAATAAGGCCAATTCATCATCATCATCTTCATTAGAAGATTCATCAGCTTCATAAGATTTTTCAATTACATTCTTTGAGCTAGATGAGGCTTTCAAAGTAATAGGTTTCTTATATGTAATGACAGATGCATTTCTTTTCAAATTAATCGCATATGTCATTAATGAACCTATCAGCTCATCTAATTGCATGGTTAATAAATTCTTTGAGCCCTTAATTACAGTGGTCTTTGTGTGCCAAGCTGATTAAAGAGATTTAAGTATTTTCCTAACAAGATCTTTGTTAGAATAATCTTTGCCCAGACCTCTAAGACCATTTACAATAAGCATGAACCTAGCAAACATTTCGGAAATGGTCTCATTACCCTTCATCTTGAACATTTCATACTCTAAGACTAGAATACTAGCCTTTGTTTCTCTTACCTTAGAGGTTCCCTCATATATTAGCTGAAGTTTATCCCACATCTCTTTCGTAGACTTACATGATGATACTCTGGAGTATTCTTTGGGGTGTATGGCGCACTGCATCATATTCATGGCACTCCAGTTGAGTGTGGACTTCTTGATTTGCTCCTTGGTCCATAGATCTTCATCTTCTGGCAGTTCAGCAAGTCCTTTGTCAACAATCTTCCAGAGTTCATATTCCTGAGCTCTTAAGAATACCTGCATCTTGTTTTTCCAATAATAGTAGTCAGATCCATCGAAAAAAGGAGGCCTAGTAACTGAGTGACCATCAGCCATGAATCCTTTAGTGATTTCCATAGCAAAAACTCTTGATCGTTAGATCAAACACTTAGAAGTGCAATGAGAACCTTGCTTTGATACCAAATGAAATGTTGCGGAAACTGCTATGATGAAATATAGAGGGGGGGGGGTGTTGAATAGATTTCACTATATTCAAAATTGACTCGAATGAAGAACTCAAATCTAAGACTTAATCACAATTCTGAACAAATTAGATAGATCAGATGATGTGATAGTAGCGAGCCTACCAAACATCTAACGCACAAGCAATCAAACCACAAAGGCATAAGGATTTCGGGTGGTTCGGTCTACACAACTATGTATCCTACATCCACCATCCACACAACCACATAATGTGGCTTATATCGCCAGTTCAGAATGAGTCACACTGTAACACACACAATCTGAGATGACAAAGATCTCAGATCTGAACACACACGTAAAATTGGGCACAAGGATTGCTCCAATTTCACAAAATACACACAATAGATTGAGTTTGAAGTACAAAACCAGATGAAACACTTGAATTTCGAATAGAAGAAATCTGGTTCGAATCCCCCTGGTCGGCTTCCAGATGAAAATTTAGATCAGTAGCTCCAGCTCCAAGATGAAGACTTTGGAATCTAAGAATTCCACTTGAGATTGATCAGCAAGGGTGCTTGGATCTTTTGATCCTTCAGATCTGGGTGCAATTCTCAAGATAAAGCTTCTCTATGAAATTGCCTGCTGCTTCTTGGAGTGAGAGGGTTGAAGTGTGTATCCCGCAAGAGATGAGTGGATGAAGGGCCTTTATAGTCCCATGAGTTCACGAAGTGCCTTGGAATTTGGGGGCACAAAAATTCCCGCTCAAAAGCCATCAACCAAAGTCATGCACGTGTCCTTACATTTCAGATCTGGAAAAATTAGTCGAAGTGTGTCGTCACACATGTGACATGTGTCGACACAAGTCTTTGGCTTTGAGTCCTGGCAGCTTAATCTATTGAGTTATGTCAACACACTTTGCACTTGTGTCGACACACATTCCACTGCCTGGAGAATAAGCTTCTGGGAGGGACAGGCAGTGTCGACACACAGATAACCTATGTCGACACCACTGGTCACTGGCTTCAGAATAGGCTTCTGGGAGGGACAGGGAGTGTCGACACACAAGGAACCTGTGTCTACACACTGGTCACTTTCATACTTCACTGTTTGCTGGATGCATGGGATGTGTCGACACAACTGGCTTGCTTTCATGTTTATTTGCTCTGGGAATGAGTCATGTGTCTACACACTATCTGAATTGTGTCGACACCACTGTCATCAAATGAACATTTCTGTGAACTACATATGGTAAATAGTGTTAGATATTATTGAAGCATGATTTCCACATTTGTATGGATCATAGTTAAACATCATCAAAATAAGAGATCCAACATAAGTGTCCTTGTTTAGAGTGTGTATGCATCTTGAGACATGAAAAGGAAATAGTAAGACAACATTTGTTTCATTATGGAGTCATTAAGACAAACAATTTTGGGAGTTCCATGGGAGTAGTTCTTCTTCCAGGCAAATGTCTACGGATTTTGCACGCACAACACTTCCAAAGAATGTTGGTGTGCATTTGATGTTGGAGGATGTTATTGGTGAGGAAATTTGAAACTTGCAGAAGTGAAGTCAATGGATGATAATAAAGGAGAGTACGGTGAATTTCAATAGTTGTTGGCAGATGTTGAACGGCCTTTGTATCCTGGTTACAATACATTCAACAAGCTTTCATTTATAGTCAGATTGTTCAACATAAAATGCAGAGGCAAAATGAGCAACAAATCTTTCGACATGCTTCTGAAGCTGTTGAAAGAGGCTTTTCCAGAAGGTGATGTGTTGCCAGCTACATTATGTGAATTGAAAAAAAATCATTGGTAAAGTGGATATGATTATCACAAGATTGATGCATGTCCTAATGATTGTATTTTGGACCGGAAAGAGTATGAGTCTTATGATCATTGTCTTAAATGTAGAGAATCTAGATGGACGAAAGGAACTGAAAGAAGTGATCATAACAACAAGATTAAGGTGGCAGGGAAAGTTCTTCGGCATTTTCCATTGATTCCAAGACTGCAAAAGTTTTACACTTGCAGTAAATCATCTACAACCATGTGTTGTCATAGTGATGAACGCCAAGAAGACGGCCTTCTAAGGCACCTGGATGATTCTGTAATGACCCGACCTCCCGGACCCCCCCGCCAGGGACCCCCTAAGGTCGTGCCGCCACCCACGGATCCGAAGACCCGGAAGGGTTAGAATTTAGTCCAGTGAGATAAGCAATGAATTCAAATAACTATAACAAGAAAGACTGTACATTAATAAAGAAATTAAGTACAACATGTCCCAAATAAAAGTACAAGTACAGAAAGAAGGCACAGTCCTTAAGGGGCATACCCCGAGGACTTGCAAAAAGGCCACTCTCAACTCACGCTACAAGAGCACTCACGCTCACAACTAACACTGCTGGCAACGCACGGTACAACACACCGCCACCACGACCGTCTGGCAACGAACTCCCTGCGACAGCGAGTCCGTACCTGAAGAGAGTCGGGGGTGAGCCTCGCAAACAAGGCTCAGTAGGGATAACCAGTCCCTTACCAACCAGAGCAACAAGAACTCCAACAAGCAGAAGCAAAACTACTCTATAAAGTAGTAAAGCGAGAAACGCCTATCACAGAGTACTACAAAGCAGCGGAAATAGAGAAACGGCTCGACCACAACCAGGGTCAGGCCAAAGACGACTACCGCAGAACCAGCAGAGTTAAAGACATGCGGAAGCAAACCCTCAGCACACACTTGCTGAGACAAAGAAGCTCACGGAACACCGGAGCAACCACGAGAGACCAGAGTCTCAAGATGCAAGCACCAACATCCCGTACCTCCACGAGGTCGGGAAGGAACAACCAGGTATCACCACGAGAGACACCCAACAACCATGTGAGAAGCAACATCTCACCACAGGCACGGCCACCTCAGACCTCCACAAGATCGAGGGCCCACAAGTAGAACCACCCTGCACCTCAGACACTCCACGAGGTGAGGGAAACTACACACTCCGGTGCCACCACAGACGGCACCAATGAACGAGTTACTGAAACAACAGATGGGTGCCTGCACCAGGCACCCCGAGAGAACCCACAGAACGGAAAACACTAACACGGCCCACGAGGCCAAACTAACCAAGCCCACGGAACTAGATACGGCTAGGCTACAACCCCCGTGCAAGCTAGGGCAACGAGAAACCATTCTTGGAAACAGCATGTGATGCAACGTCACAGCAAGAACAACCAAGCCACCGCCACAAGCGCCTTAGTCCAGGTCTCCCCTCCCTTCGGAATGAAACGTGAGGACTAAGCAACCACAACCACCGCAGTCCAGCCGAACTGCGGCCCCACGCCTGACCTTTCTACGTGACTCCGGAACCAACGCAGAGTGAGGAAGTGAGAAGGACTAGCTGGTCCGCACTGGATGAGCGTCGAACCACCTCTGAGACCCATACTAGCTAAGAGAGCTCTTCAAATAGCTCATGCGGTGTCCCACCATTTTCCCCTTCTGCTCCATGTTCGAGACTTGAGCAAGCACGCCACCCGGAGCAACACCCTCTAACACAGGCGCGTGGGGCTACGGGTCCCAGGAAACGGTAACAACCTGTCTCGCGGACAAGCCCTCAAGCGCTGAGCACGGGCAAAAGAGAACTGTCGTGGCAACCACCACAGAAATAGCATAACTGGCTTGTAACTAAGACAAGTCTAGCTGGCACAGGCATGCACGGCACCCCTTCCGGGAACAGCCTCTAGAAGGGCCGTTGGCCAACGCCGGCAAAAACGGCACGGCCCGAGAAATCGGAACGCCACTAAAACAGCACAGAAACCAACACTCTTCTAATAATTTATTGGCGACCAAGCCATCGATTATTAGACAAACGCAAGCCTCCTAGCGACACCGCTAGGACACGGTCACGAAGGTTTCACCTTCGGTCACTGAATGCAGGGAGGCAACATGCCGCGTTCCCACCAAAAGGTCCTAGGGCACACCCTGCCCTGAGGCACACGCCGACACGCCAACTGTTGCCACAGAAAACAACCACGGAAACACAGGCCTTGTTGCGCCCTCCTTGCCCGTCGCGATCACATCGTGATGGTCAGGGCCACCACGACAAGCACTCTGTTGCGACGGGGAACGGGTTGCCACAATAGAGCTATTGCGACAAGAAACCGGGTCCCGACAACCTTGTCCTGACAACCGACCACGCCGCGACAACAACCCTGTCGCGTTGGGAAACCGGGTCGCGATGTGACCTTATCGCGACGGCCACCCGCATCGTGATAAGGTCGTGTCGGACCGGGGCAACGCCTCCGCTGATGTCGCGACGCGCTCGACGGTTGCGACATCAGCTGGAAGGCCGACTGATGGGATCCACATCCCGTGATCACCCACAAACGCTACAACTAGCACAACACGGGGCGGGGAGCATGGTGAAAGCAATAAAAACATGCAACCACCCATTAGGACCTCCAATCCAAACTAACAAGAGAGGGCACAAGCATCCCTACCCATTTGATGAACCGAAACCCCCAAAGGGGCCTTCACAAAGCCACGACCGCCACCTCCTCGCTCCTCACTGCGGCTCCAAGCTCCGCACGAGCCGCCGCTGGCACCTCCGAGCTCCAACCACCGGAGAAGAAGGAGGAGACCTCTCGTCCTTGGAGAGAAGAAAAAAGGGAGGAAAAGCTAAAAGGAGGGGAAAGGAGAGCCGGCCAAGGCTTTTAGCCTACGGCTCCCAAAATGCGACAGGGCGGGGCGTCGCATTACCAACCGTAACACGACGGCCGCCCAGACCGTGACCAAATCGCGCCCATCAGGGGAGCCGTGACAGTCTGACAGGTCGCTCTAACCCGCCTGCCACCCTGACTGGCGGTAGATGCCTGTCAGAAGACCAAAAGCAGAACCCTGTCGCGTCCTGTTGACCGGGCGCGACAGGAACGCGACACACCTAATGGTCGCAATAGTGATGATTGTCATGATGGGCACCTACGTCGCGACATGGCAAGTCATCCCACACACAAATGGAAAGTCGGAAACCCAAGATGTTACAATACATCCAAGAAAAATATAATTTCATCCTCAAAATTAAGGGCGAAACTCGGTCGGAGAAAACAACAGGTGCAAATGACCACTAAGTCGCACCGCGACTTCCCGGTGGTCACCACCACGACCCTGCCACAAAGGAATTCTAAACCAGACATCTGACAGCTCACAGGGCGCACAACAATGACACAGAGCACAAAGGGAGATGTCGACAACTCCACAAGCGTAGCGCGCACCAAGCCGACCAGAACCACTGAAACCACCAGCCGGAAACCACACGACTGAGACCTCAACAGACCACGACGTTGAGACCAACCTATCAGTAACTCACTCTGTCGCCAACGACAAGACAGAGGTCCCAGCTACTGACGACAACCGAGGAAAATGCCAAGAGGTCATCCACAAGACTCTGCTGGATGGCTCCGCACAACTAGCAACAGCTAGTATCTACGGTAAGGCCAGACGAGAGCTTCTTAAGGGTGACCCATAGCCAAGCGAAAAACCCACACGTGGAGAAAACCACGGCAAGCCAGGCAGTGTCTGCCGGCACCACTAGATCTCACCTAGATCGTCCTTGTGGTCCGACCAGGACACACAACGACCGTGGAGCCACAGAAAGGTAAAACACTTGCTCCACAGGCACATGCACAGAGGAAAAACCCAAGAAGACGTCTGAAGTTGGCAAAGCCAAGCAGCTCGAGACATCGACAAATCGCACGAAAATCAAAACAACAGTAGAGGTCGAGGACAACACCTCAACCTTAGGGGGAAAGCAAACCGAAACAGGGTACCCCAACTGAGCACCCTCGCACCCAAGCGGGAGGGCAAAACCAAACACAGGCAGGGACCAACAATTAGCGTACCACCGATAAGGCTACTTAGATAATGCAAAGCAGCCACCCCACAGCGGTAACAGTATAGCCACAAGGCACGGCCAGCACGAAGTGTCCTAGAGGCGGAAAGGTCAACGCCTCGAACACTAAGCAAACTCGCGAAACATTGCCCAAAGCTCACAAACAGAGCATGCGACACAACACACGGTGCTCACACAAGCACCAGCAGCCACCCAAAGTGCAACACAATGCACTAGGGTTTCAGACAACACGAAAACAAACCACTCGGGCACGAGCACATGGTGCCACCACAAGCACCAAAACTCGGCAAGATGCAATACCGTTGCACCAACGGCCGAAACCACACGGCTAACAGAAAAGACTCTCCACAAGAGACCTGCCAAAAGCCGCCTACAAGAAACCGCAAGCCACAAAGGGTAGAACAAGCCACACCGGCCACGAACCCTCAAGGCACAAGGACACAAACCATCGAAAAGGAAGCAGGCTCAAGGTGCAGTACTCAACCGCACCAGCGGCCTGAGACGACTTAAGGCCAACAGGAAGGGACTCTCCACCAGAGACCCACAAGAGAAACACGCGAAAAACTAACAGCTTCAAGAGCGCAACAACCATATGGCTCTTAGAATCCCACAACACAAGGCACCGCTCCCACCACGCAGGCGGAGAGGCCACACACCAAACGGTGACAAGTGCCTCCCAAGCACAGCCGAGGCACAACCAAAACAAAGACGAAACAATGCTTGCACAAGCAAGCCAAACAGAAGCACACCCGGTGCCGCCTTAGACTGAACACAGGGCACGCTGCCCTACATCATCCAGTCAGGCAACAAGAAACCAGCACAGCAAGAGACAGGACAATAGGTCACCACAACCTAATGCACCACAAGAAAACCACGTGTATGAGGGGAGCAACCTGCTCAACCTCAAAATAGCACGAGGGGAGGGGCCTTAACCACAAAGGTCATCACGGTGTGCGACACGATATCAAATGCCATGTGAAAGCACCACCACCCTAAGCAACCAAAGGAAAACAAGGGAAGGAGACCCTCACAACGAGTCTCCTCCACACGTAAACGACAACCACTAAACGAGACTGGAACTTCCACAGCAGCACAACTAGCCAGACACCCATGGCACTCACCAGACCACCATCTGGCAGGACCCATAGGGTGCGAGAAACGAAGCCAACCTCCCGATCCTGGGGACACACGAAGTCCACCAGCACAGCCGGGAAAACTCGAAATGGACAGGAAGACAACCTGGCCTGCACAACGGCCAGACACACAGTAAAGGCCACAACACCTCGCCCGACACACCCAA
>JACBKR010003374.1:0-24465 GCA_014218235.1 Colocasia esculenta
GCCACCACCTGGGCTGGACCAACCTTCCGCCGCCACCTTATCCTCCACCAGACAACCTGTCAACCAACCAACTACCCTGCGGAGCAGACGAGTCTTTCATCGCCCATATCCACCCATCTCTACGACCTCCACCACCCAAAGAAATCCCCACAGGTCCTGCAACCACCTCAGCAACAGCCACAACAGCAACCACAGGATGGAGGGGTGATTGAACCACTACCCGGTACACATTAGATATCCTCAAGCACTTGATCATGTGCCAGCTAAAGCTCATACTGGAATTGATAAAGAGATCCAAAGAACATTAAGAAGCATTGAGAATTTCTTACAAGGGTAGTGGTGAATGAGGACATGCTCACCGACAAACTACCGAGTGCACTATATAGCCATGGTGACTCGTGGGCCGGCCATTACCTTTGCCGAGAATGAACTAGCACCCCCAGAAGCCAGGAGGCTCCCGCTCTGCGTTACTCTAGTCATCACCATGGTGCAGTAGGGGCAGCATTGGTCGACACTGGGGCATCAATAAATGTCTGCCCACTGAGTACTCTGAGAGCCTGTGATGTGTCAGAAGGGCTCTTGCTAAAACCGCCCAACCACCATAGCGCGATGACAAATCTAGAAGATCTTGCCACGGTATGGTGACTGTACAAGCTGAACTGGGGCCGTTATCCATACTGTCGTTTTATGTACTTTACATTGATCCCATGTCCAAGGCCATCCTGGGGCGCCGTGGTTAGAAGCACTGAGCCGTTCCGTCCACTGCACATCAATGCCTAACGTTTCCCTTTCAAGGATGGTCATCAGGTCAAAAGCATAGCCACTGCTCATGTAAGGCCCCGAATTTTTATTCTCTTATATCTGTATGTATATGAATGGTGTGTTGGGTGTTCAGTTGTTGTGTGCTTAGCATGCGTAGTTCATTGTGCCTGCTATAAGTTTTATCCTTCTTTTGAGCATGAGCATGTGCGAATATCTATATATTATATATATACATAGGTGTATATGATAATTAATGTAGAAGTGAACAATTAGCTAATTAGAGGTGTATTATAAATACAAAGAATCTCTGACTTAGGATACTTGAATAATACTATGCGTGTGCTATCTAAATTTGAAGAATATCCTATACTACCTATTTCATGGAATTTGTATGGGAGTGTATGAAGTACATATGTGTATGTACGTATGTATGTTATCTTGTGCGTGTGACAATTGTATACCTAATTCTACATGCATAACACCTTGGTGTATTTGTGTATGCATGTGTATGATTAGTTGTAAGCGTTGCTCATTTGCATGGTTTAGCTAATGTGAATATTGTACTTCGTACATTGCATATGCATAAAGAGTTCAAGCATGGTAGGTGTAATTAGTGGTTTATTGAAATTCTATACTTCTCAAGAATAACATGCATGTATTTTATGATATTTAGGTGAGAATAGTCAATTGGCTAAATTATGCATATAGTACATATTAAGGAATCCTATGCATATAGTACTTAAGCAATGTTAGGTAAAGTTGTGTAAGTTAATCTAATTACCGGTGCGCATGTTGTATCCATCTATTCCAAGCATAATGTACATAAGTATGCTACACCCGTGTGTGTATACTATATATATGTCAAATCAAGTGTGTGTGTGCAAGGACTATTTTATCGAATAGATTATTCCTAGCTAACATAATTCATATCACCTCCTAATGATTTGCAAGCCCTCATAATTCTTGTCATTTACTTTGCCGTGTGTTGAGTCACACTTATGTAAAACATCATGTACGCATAGGTAGATATCTACGTACATCTATCTTAGTGTATTTATGTATGCTTGTGTATGCCTAGGTATGAATGATATTGATTGCCTGGTATGGTAATATACATGTTACACCTTATACATTGTATATATATATAGTAGCAAGTTTAGTTTCTGCATGTTTTAAGTTCTGGCCGAAGGTTCAATCAGCGTCAATGTGTTTATATTAAATATAAATAAGGTATGTATTGCATGGTGATAGTATGGATATAATATCATACATATTGCATGTATTATAAGCTTGGTATGCGTGGTTTTCTGCATAAATTAGGGTTCTGGCCGAAGGCACCTTGGCGTCAAGCCCAGGCCGTTGAGCCAGTGTCAGCGTCCAGACATGGACGCCAACACTAACTCCGGCGTCCAGCGATATGGACGTCAATCTCTCTGGCCTGCATGCGCAGCAGAGCTGCAAGCTTCTGAAACAAGGCAAGCCAACCATTGGGGGATGTCCCCAACGGCTCTGAAGGGTGTCCTATCACCCTAGTGAGTGGGAGAGAGACTCCCTTAAGTCTGAACCCGAAATGGCTCTCCCCACTCTTTCCCTTCACCCTTGCAAGAGGAGAAATAGAGAAAGAAAAAACCTAGAGAAAGTCTGTGAGAAAAATCCCTTTTAGTACCCACAAATCCGACCCCCTGGAGGTTGATCCGGCCATCTACTGCGACAAGAAGAAAGCTGGAGCAAAGGAGAAGGTCTCCCCATCGCCCCTTGCTGTAGAGCTCATCCAAGAACCCGGAGGAAGGTGATCTTGGAGGCCATCCTGCAACTTCTTGGGACTGCCCAAGGAGGTCTTCACTGAGCCCTAGATCCCTGGAGGAATTTGTGAAAGGCAAGTGACCTATCTATGGTGTCCCCGTATGAGTCTAGGTGGGTTTTGCTATTTTTATGGATTTTTCTTCGAGTCCTAGACCCTCCCATTCACCAAGTTTCAGAGCTCGGGTCTGTGTTTCTGCACAGACCTGATTCGACGGCAAGGTCCCTGGACGCCTGTGATGAGCTTGGCGTCCATCGGCCATGCCGCTGACCCTGAGTCAGCGGCCAGAGACCGCCGCCTAGTCCTCTGGACAGAACAGTGAGCTGTTCTGTCCTCCTTATGCATTAATTTCGGTATGTTTTCCGTGATGAGGATATATGGTAAACCTTATACTCTATGTATATTGTTAGTTGTGATGTGTGGATGAATGTGGTGTGATGGTGAATGTGGGATAATGGTATCTTTTAAACTTGTGAGCATGACTTGTAGATAATCTTGCAAATCCTTGTTCATGATTTGAATTAGTGTGAATGCCTTGGTTTTAGTCTAATCATGAGATCAGTGGGTCAGCATCTGTGTTTGCAAATTTTGGTAACTTATCCATGCTTGTGCAATTTGTAAATAAGCTCGGTTCGGTAAAAATAAAAGCATGCAAGATGGTTTGTAAGGTTCAATCCATAGATGTATGAATTAGGGTATTTTGTATCCTAAATTCCTGCATATGTTAGTAGCTTATGTTTAAACAGCAAGTGGCTAAATTACAAGACGTGTTAATCCCATGTTAACTTAAGTGCTAAGAGCATGCTAATTAGGTGTTTTATTTTCTGTAATTTTACATAGCTCTAAAAATCTGAAAATTTGAGTGTATGATCTTGAACCCGAAAACAGCATGTGGTTAAAATTTCGGGTCATTTGGATCAGTAAATAAAAAGTTATGTATTTTCATGTGAATGTGATAATCTACGTATACTATCGAAATGTGCTTAGTTATTGTCTAAAACCAACTTGATTGGTAAATTTACTGTGTTAAACTCCTGTAATCCGTAGTAGCATGATTAGGAGAAACAAAGACACATTGTGCATGAGAAAACGAAGGAGATGTGAGTGTTATGTGTAAAACACATGTTAAAACTCGGTATGAGTAAAGTGTAAAAGTTGTGCCTATGTGACACTGCTACCCTAGAGGCATCGGGAGCCGTATATAGAAAAGTCCCTATAGAAGGCTCCATGTGATATAAGTTTGTCCCAAAGGCATTGGGAAAACCCCGGAGGTGGACAAGTACCACTGGATAGGGTGAGAGGGCTTCTCCCGGTCTGCGCAGTTACCAAGATTCACCGCTGTATTGCCTAGGTGGTGAGTATGTGTATGAGTTGTGTCATGTGTTGTGTTATGAGTTGTGTTGAGAGCTGTGCTAAGGAATGAGCACGAGCTATGAGATAGTTGTTAGTGTCCTATACTGGTGGTTAGGACTATGTGTCATGGCAAATTGTTTAAGTAATGAAAAATGACTAAAGTGTGAGATATGTGAACATGGAACGTGGTAAGTGCCCAAGATGCACGCGGTAAGTGCAATCGACGTGATATGTGATAAGTGAAAGTGGAAGAGAAAATGATGTGGAAATGAGTAAATTGTGTAAGTGTGAACATGTGTACATGTCAAATGTGTAAAAGCGAACAATGTGAATGAGTAAGTGTGCAATCATGTGAAACTGAAAATGCGAGAGTATGTTATTGAAACCCATGTGAGACAAATCTAAAATCATGTGAAATCAGTGAAATTATGTTATTAGCATCATGTTTTATGAGCAAGATGTCTAGGATCCATGTTAGGGATAATTGGGGAAACGGTACAAGATAGCATGATTGTTTGTTCACATGATATGTTTTAAGCAACGTTGTAGCTCTCATGTGTAGATTTATAGCCATTGAATCATGTGAAATCAGCAACCTAAAGCATGTAGAAATGTCCATGTATTTGTCTAAAAACATGTAAGATCCATGCTAGTTGTGTTTCCTTTCATGTGTGCACAATGTTCATGTTAGTAGCTCTCATGTCTTGGTCTTTAAAGACAAGTTTCATAAGTAAATTGAATAGAGAGCATGTGATAGGTAATTTTATTCCTACAAAATCTGAAAGCATGATTCATGTATAAACTTGTGAAACTTTCATGATAGGTTGAAACCTCGGAATGACTAGTATGCCATGTTTTGAAAATTGTAAATGTGCATGTAAAACCCCTATGACTTATACGTGTATGTTATGGGTAGTGTTGCTTGCTGAGTCCTTGGACTCACTCTTGCTTCGGCGTACAGGTTGACAGGTATCGTGCACTAGAAGGAAGCGTGACGAGGATCATCATATAGAAGACTATTTTGTGGAGCTGCTACCAGTTGTACTTTTCTTTTGCACAAAAGGATTATTGTATGGACAATATTTGGGCATGTAGTTCTCTTTATTTTGTATTAATGTGGACATTGTCTTTCTATTTCGCTATTTAGATTGTGGAATGTGTGTTGGTGACGGGTTAAGAGTTGAGTTGTTTATTTTTATCCGCTGTACTCTATTGCTATCCAGGTACATATCAACCTATCGACCAGTGTGGGTACATGTCCCACTGTGACGACGCCCTTATACCGATGGGGATTGGTATAATCGTACCGGTATGAAGAGGGTCGTTACAGCTCCACGTCGATGCCATCAATGACACTCTGCTCCCAACTGTCTAGCCCGCCAACAAGACCGTGTCTCGGTGTTGGACATCAACTACCATGGGCTTATCATTCCATTCCAAATAAGAGGCAAGTCCTGCACAAGTCAATGCGGTCAAGAGGAGGGAGCATTAAACACCAAAGGGTGGCAAATCATGATGAAACTAGGCTACGAAGAAGGAAAAGGCCTAGGGGAGAAATTATAGGGCATCACCAAGCCTATCCCAGACATTGTAATGAAAAGCCGGTGGGGACTTGGTTACAGGGAAAAGTCCAAAACATGGTCATCTAGCACATCCACCCAAAGCCGATCGCGAACACTCACATGGACCTATGGTGTCACTTTACCAGAGGTCCAACCCAACGGGATATAACACTGTGGTAGTCGAGGTAGAGCTATCACAACACGAGGTGCATGGTAGACACTTTGCTAGGCACATGGTCCCCATGCTCACATATAGGGCACTAGGAAAACTCCGCCCCAGAAAGAGAAGGAAGACAGGGGACCCAGAGGCTGAGTGGTACCGCTGGTTCGATATAGAAGACATCACTATAGCCTTCAATCGTCTGTTCTGGGAGGAAGAAAGAACATGGCCGCCAGCTGCAGACAAATGCTTGATCCGCCCACGTCTATCACATCAAGAGATAGTTGATGAGTGAAGCTATAAACGTGGGAGAGCCCGACATCCCCTACGAAGAAGGGAAGACAGTGGACGAGCTGTGGAGGGGCACGTGCCTAGCCACCCACCCATCACTCTTGTGTTCCCTCCTCCCAAGCCTAGTCCCTTCATCCCCTCCCTTACTCATTCAGCTGTCTCCCCAAACTCTTGGCAGTTGCGCACACAACATCCTCACTCCTGAACTCCCATCTTCAGTCCTTGCTGCTCTACAATCTGATCTGAACGACCACGAGATCACCCTCTCGTGTTATATGCTCTCCACTGATCTCCAAGAAACACCAACTTTCAAATGCATATTGAGGTCGAGGAGCCGACATACCTCCTTCATCCTCCTGATCAGGGGAACCCCTCAACTAGGGCTTCTCCTCCTGCTCCTTCATTAGGAGCCATTCTCTTCGAGGACCCCATGTCCTCCCCTAGTCCTATAGGGTCGTCTAGCCAGTTAGGGTCGTCTAGGTTAAAAGAGTCTAGTCTTAGTTTAGGAGAGTCTAGGGTAGAGAGTCAGGTCAACCCAGCACTCGCCAAGTCCAAACGTCGCCCTAGGAAGAAACGAGGCAAGGCTATTCCCCGGAGATACCTTCAAGAGTCCAAGTGGGCAGGAGCAGAAGCATTTGGAGAAATCAAAGCATCCACAGTATGCCACTTTATCATGAAGAATATCATCTCACAGTTCGGAGTGCCAAGCGACATCGTTACAGACAACGGGCCACAATTCATCTCACAAGAACTTCAGGACCTCTATAAGAAGTACAACATCACTCTGCATCATTCATCTCCATATTATCCACAAGGCTATGGCCAAGCTGAAGCAACTAATAAAACTCTTCTTAAAATTTTGAAGAAACTTGTGAATCGCACAAATTCGTCGATTGGCAGAAAAGCTAAGAGCTCTATGGGCTATCGTACCTCTGTCCGTACTCCCACGGGACAAACCCCGTATGCTCTCACTTATGGGATGGAGGCGATAGTTCCATACGAGATCCTGATCCCTTCACTAAGAGTCCAATTAGATAAGGAGCTTAATCTTGACGAACGTCGAGAGGCGTTGCTAGTCCAATTGGAACTCTTAGATGAAAGGTGACTTATGGCAGCCGATCATGTACTCTCATATCAAAGGTGAATCTCAAGGTCTTTTAAAAAGAAAGGGACTTGTTACCTGAAGAGCAGATCTCTCTCTAATTTTCTAGGGAGAGGGGCTCTGGGGATTTGGTTCGCCGGCGTTCTCTGAGGTTGGCCGCCGGCCCTGGGCCGGCGGTGGTTTCACTTTTGTAATGACATGTAATGATGCTGCAGGGTCGTTGCTTCTTCTGGGTGGCGATCTTACACAAAAATAATATTAGAATCGAAAGCGCCCCCAGCCGTGTCCATTGGCATCAAACCCCCGGGTTTTACTAACTCAAGCGAGCCAGCAGTATTCTTCACTCGAGAGGAGGGGGGGTTGTCCATTGCTACTTTAAAGCTTGCTGTCATCATTCGCTGTGCTTATGGAAGGAGCTCCATCCCGAAATAAAAAACTATCTTGCGTAAAGGTTAGGCTTTAAAGAGGATTTCATTATTAGCTCTCTGAATCACAGACATCTACTTCTACGGTTTGACGTGGAGGAAGACTATCTGAAGGTTATTCTAAGGAGGAGTCTTATATAAGGGTTTGATTTATCGATTCTTCAAGTGGGACGCTCACTTTGATTTTAATGCTGATCTACCATCATGCCAATCTGGGTGGGTTTTCCCATGCTTCCTGTAAATTTTACTACCAGACTTCTTAAAATCTATTGCGGGGAACTTGGGTCAAGTCCTCAGAATATATGAGTCAACCATGGCTTTAACTCAAACTCAAGAGGCTTTGTGTGCGTGGAATTAGATGTAGCAATGGCAAGACCAGACAGGATCTGGGTAGGCTGTGAGATGGATGGATTTTGGAAAAAGGTGAACTATACAGGGTTCCGGTAGTTTGTAGCTTTTGTCAAAAGCTATGGCATGTGGAGAAGGAATGCAAGAAAAAATATAAGGACCTGAAGGGGTAGATGGCTCACAGTTGAATGTTAATATGCCTAAGAGAAGCAGAATGTAGTTCCTATAATTAAAAGAACCTGGCGTTAAAGGGCCTCAAGAGAATCTGTGAGCTCAGGGGAATGGTAATGTTTGCTTCGTAATGGAGCTGAGCACTACTCCGGAGATGACCCAGCTCAATCCCTTCAAGCCCCGCTTAGTCAGAACTTGCAGGAAGAGCATCTGCCTAATGCTCGTCCTGGGGAGCAAAGATTGACAAGAGAACGGGATGACTCCGATGTTAATGTAGTTTGGAGTTTCAATCACGGAGGGGTACAGAGGCTATCCAGTCTACACCCACGTTGCATGGGCTGCATGGGGATTCCACAGATCATTGTTTAAGTGGTGGTTCATCTGGTAATGCTTCTGAGATGGTTCCTGTAATTGATAAGGAAGCGTTTGGGCCTCCTACGGTCTCTGAGGGATTGAAATTTTGTGTTCAGCTTCAACCTTCTACTTGACTATTCATGTGAGCTCTGTTGATCATTGTGGGTCCGGCAAGGGGACAGACGGGGTTCAACTGTTAGAGAAGCTGCAGATAGGCGGATTCGGTGATGGTCACCGGGGAAGAAGTCACCCTTCCATATATGGATGTTGCCAATTTAAAACCGCTAGATTCAGTTTCACAAAGTTTCTATTATCGCAGATACTAAGAAATATTCTGCTTGTTACTTGGAAGCTTTTGAAGGAGAGACAACCGGAGGTGATGGGTGCTACAACCTGATCGAAGGCTAAGGCGGCAGTGGGTTCTTCATCGGCTACTCGTCCTCATAAATTCTTTTTACTATATTGAAATGTTAGGGGAATAGCTAAATTAGCCTCTAGGCGATCGTTAAGGAGATATATCATCAGCAACAAGGTGGATTTTCTGCTACAGCTGAGCCTAAGGTTTCATGGAGCGGGCAAACTCTATTCGTGCCTATCTAAGAATGGACTATGTTTTGGTAACAATGGTGAGTATTCTAATTTATGGGTTTTTGGCAGAATATTCCTCTCCAACTGGTTAATTGTTCAGATAAACATATTACTATGGCTTTTCACAAGGATATATAATTTCTTTCCTGATTACTGTTGTATATGCTAGTTGCCAGGCCAGCAGTAGATGTTTGCTTTTTGATGAGCTCCTCAATTTTTTAGTGAATGTGGATGTTCCTTGGTTGGTAGGAGGAGACTTCAACTGTGTCTCCCTTCCCTCTGAGAAGAAAGGGGGACACCTGTCAACCTGAATAGCATGCTGGATTTTACCTCATTTATTTCTGCTTCTTCTCTCTTTGAACTGGGTCATGTTGGCTCAGATTTCACGTGGACTAATAAAAGAACTAGGACTGCGTCGGTTAGGGCCAGGTTGGACAGGTTCCTTGGCAATGCTATTTGTCATGATAGTTGCATGGACTTGCAAGTAAGGCATCTTCCGAGAAGCACATCTGATCATGCACCACTGTTGGTTACTTTCAAATCTCCTCCCCCTATCTGGCCAGATTCACATTTCAATCCATGTGGACATCCCATGTGACATTTCTAGACACTGTTAAAGCAGCCGGGCTGTAATTCTGAATGGCATTATAACCTTTTGCCGTTCTCCACAACAAGTGAAAGCGGTTAGGAGTGCCCTTCTTGTCTGGAATAAAACACCTTTAGTAACATCAATGATAACCTGAAGAAATGTGAAGAGGAAGCTAATATGATGCAAGAAGCTTTTGATGCAGATCCGACTCCTGCTAATAGAACTGCTATGGAGGGTGCAAATGCTAGTCTGAGGAGAGCAATTAACGTGTGGAGATCTTTTGGGCTGAAAAGGCTCGCCTGCAGTGGCTGGACAATGGTGATAAGAACATTGCTTTCTACCATGTAGTTGTTCAAGGGAATAGGAGGCGGAACTTCATAAGTAGGTTACAGGTTCATGGCATCTGGGAGGCGAACCAGGACTATCTTAAGCAGGAGGCAGTGAGCTATTTTAGTTCAATTCTTCAGTCTTCCGATCACAGTGTTGATGAGCAAATTTGCAAGTTATTCCCGAGATTCTTTCTAAGGAACAAAATGATATGCTTACAGCCACTCCCACAGAGGAAGATATAAGGCTGCTGTTTTTAGTTTAAACGCCAACAGTACGCCGGGTCCTGATGGTTTACAGGCCTTTTTTTCACCTCTGTGGGATATCATAAGAAGGAGGTTGTTGCTGTGGTAATTGGCTTTTTTCAGGATTTCCCCTTCCTAGAGGGGTGACATCCTCCCTTATTGCTCTGTTCCAAAGACCGATAGTCCTGTCTCTTTTAGTGATTTCAGCCAGTCAGTTTGTGTAATTCTGCTACAAATTGTTTCTAGAATTCTATGTGACAGGCTGATGATATCCTTCCTCAGGTTATTTCTGAGGAACAAGGGGCTTTCGTGAAAGGTAGGTTATTGTTGACAATGTTTCTCTGTCTCGCCAACTAGTGAGAGATATAGATAGGAAGGTTAGGGTCATATGTTTTGCTCAAGATGGACATAAGGAAAGCTTATGATACGGTGGAGTGGGATTTTCTCTTGGCTATTCTTAAAAAAATTTGGTTTCTCTCATCGGTTCAGTCTTATATTGGTATGTTGATATCTAATTGCTGATTCTCTATCTTGTTCAACGGCTCCCCTTCGGGTTATTTTTAGTCTACTAGGGGCCTCAGACAGGGAGGCCTAATTGCCCCTGCTTTGTTCATTATCATGGAGAAGCGCTCAGCAGAGGAATTAGTCACATGGTTCAAGCTCATTTCTCCAACCTTATGCTGGGCCAAAAGATTGCCGAGCATATCACATCTTCTATATACTGATGATACACTTGTTTTCTTAAATGGGGGCATTATGAATATTAGGAGATTTATGGTATTCTTGGATAAATATTCTAAGTCTTCTGGTCAGCATATCAATGCCTCCAAGAGCTGCTTCATGATTTCTAATACGGCGTCTTCTCAAGCTATCAACAGATTAAAGCTAGTCACTGGTTTAAAACGACAGATGGTCTATTATTTTACCTTGGTATTCCCCGACCGTCTGGAAGAACCCTTGCTTCGGATTTCAGCCTCTTATTGACAAGGTCAATAGAAAGTTTGCTACATGGAAACCAAGATTGTCTCCCAAGGGTAGAGTTACCCTCATAAATTCTGTGCTTGCTTCTTTACCTGTTTACATGGCTGCGTCTACATCTATCCCAAGAAGCTTCTTGAATTATTTTGATAAAACCATAGCCTCCTTTTTCTAGAATGGGCCAGATGGGAATCTTAGGCGCCACTAGGTGGCCTGGACAAATATCAAACGTCCTCTTGAGGAGGGTGGCCTGGACGTCCGAGATCTCATGCATGTGCAGCTTGCCTTGGCGGTGAAGTCCTTTGGAATGTTATCCATGGCACATCTTTATGGGCTATTAGCAAGAAGACGTTACCAGAATGGTAATTTCAAGAACTACCGGTATGTCCTCCAAGACTCGGAGTAAGGCTATTCAAATTATTCAGGAAAACACTAGATGGATTCATGGAAATGGCTGTCAAATTGATCTTTTATCAGATGTTTGGCTAGGGGAGACACCCTTTCTAATTCTCTTCGCTCTAACTATGTTGAAAATTGTATTTGTCATGCCCCGATGCGAAATATCGGAGCGCGAAGGCAGTTGCAAGAAAAAGGTATAGAGCGTATACTAGACATCAAACCATTGCACATTGAATAATACTAAAACAAATATTTCTCATTAATAACTTTTCAAATGTCTAGTTACAACCACTAATATCAGAGCCATTCTATAGGGCCCAATTACATTGCAATAAATGGAAATAACTAACTACAATTCTAAGATAACATAATGACTCGAGGGTACTCCTGGTTTCACTCTTGGTCATTCCCTTCCTCGTGAGTGTATGTGTCATCCTCGGTCTCACCTGAGAACACAACATCAATAACGTAGGGTGAGCGATAATGCCCAGTAGGACTAAATCTCAGGCTCAAGCAGGCTTTAAATAATTAACACATTTAATGGGAGAGTATCTAAAGATAGCAGGTACAAGAGAGTCAAAATAGCAAGAGATAGCACGACAGGTAACAGGATAGCACAATAGCACGAGATCGAGTATAGTTTCCAAAAATAGCACAAGTATCAAGTATAGCACGAATAGCAGGATGGCCATAGCACAACTAGCACAAGCATAATAATAGCACGACGAGTATAGCACTTGTTTGTCATTCTAGACATCGAGAGAGTATAGCACGTTTTGTGTTTTGATTGTTATATAGATAGTCGAGATAGATAGCACTTGAGTGTAATGCCAAACACTCTGATCATTTAACTCCCATGGGCACTAGCACTTTCGGGCGCACATCCCAGGACCAGATCGGGCCCTTTATATATTGCCAGGCATTGGTTATATTGTTTATCTTTAGACAATCAGTCAATGGCCAATATAGAGTACCAAGAAGTAGATGAGAGCACTAGATGAATAGATGAGAAAGTAGAGTGAACGTGAATAGACGAGCGAGTAGAGCACAGATGAGAGCTAGTGGACATTGCACGTAATGCGACGAGTAAACAGGTGATAGTAACAGTTGCACAACACGTGCACGTCGTATTGGCAGTTAGGTGGAATTCACGATCTTCCCGCTGGCCATGTATGCACAGTCCAGAGGTCGACGTGATTCAAGGTAAGAGCGAACTTCTAATAGCCGTTTGGATCATATCGATCCCTAAAGGTGTAATGGGGTTAGGGTACAACCTCGTCGACCATGTGGGAATCCATGATCAGAGGAGACTTACGGAGGCCTTGTGAAAGGGTTCACTAGTCCGGCGAAAGGAATATCCGACAGAGAGTTCACCACAAGCCAAGTAAAGTGTGTATATGAAAACAGGTGCTCGACGTTCTAGAGGAATTCTAGAACAGTGGAGCGTCAATATCGGTATATAGACAACGTAAGAAACGAATACAAGTCTTTAAAATAGGGCAATTAATATATGTTATTGCAATAAATTACCAGATACATTATGAGATATTTTATGCCAGATTTCAGCCATATATGGATGGTTCATGTGTGTGCATGTGTAAGAGAAATCATAGATAGAAAAGAAGTCGTGAATATGTGATTTAAAGTATTCAATATGGCTCCAATTTAAAACAGGTGTTTTTACTGCGTATGTGACTGTTAAAAAGATGTAAGAATATTTTAGAAACTGAGAACAATAAATTTCATGGGTTTTCATGCAAAATCCTGTGAAAGCGACGTAGGCCAGTAAGGGTAGTGACAGGGACAGGTAGATCGCGACAGGGCATGAAAAGGGTTGCGACAGGGCTGCCAGGACAGAAGGGTAGATCGCGACAGGCTTGCATGAGGGTCGCGACTGCCTGGTCAGCAGATCGCGACAAGTAGGACTGTCGCGATCAGATCACGCCAGAGCCTCTATCGCGACGGACCTTGTGAACACGGCCTATCAGGCCGTCGCGTTCACAGGGTCTGCGCCTGAGCCTGACAGAGTTCTGCTATGTCTTGGATTGCGGTCCAGGAATATCAGATTTTGTTACAGGACGTTCAGAAAATCATAACTAATTGTATACACGATGAAAAATCCTGAAACCAATGGCAAATGAAACTAGACCTGCGAGAGTACTTCCAGTAAATAGGATTAGAGAGAGAGCATGTTTGAACATGGTTTGAGCATGAACAATAACGAGTAACACAGAACATGACACAGAGAGCAAGATGATTTAATTCGAGCAACATGCTCAATGAAATTAGGGCTTTTAGGGGCAAAAGATCCCTAACAATATGAAGTATCTACAGTAAAAATTTTGTAGCATGGGATCAAGTATACATAGAGATTGAATTAAACATGACATCTCGGGGTTATCATGTTTGCAGATCTTCTAAAATCAAGAACAAAAGATTGGCTCAATGAAAAAGAGGGATTCAAGAGGGCTTTTGTTCCTGGTGATTGGAACTACCTATAGACGAGTTTAATTTAATTTTGCTCGTGAGAATGCCTACCTTTGACTCGATTTATCTTCTAGGGCTTAGAACTCCAAGAACGAGGAAGAAGAAGATTGTTGGATCTTCCTCTCCTCGATTTCTCCTCCTCCTTGGCCTCTTCTCCATGTTCAAGAACCCCTTTGCACGAGCTAGGGCCGGCCATGAGGATTTAAGAGGTATATTTATATAAATACAAGTTCCTATTCCTACTACTACTCAAATTCCTCTAATTACGAGATTTCTAACTCCACCTTTCCTCTCTTGCTTTCCAACCTCTAATTGGTTAGGATAGTATCTAAATTCGTGCTAGACTATATGGGGTAGGTTTAGGAATCCAATTCCAACTCTAATTGTCACTTTTATTGCTTTAAGAGTCCTTTTCTATTTTAGTAATATTTTAGTTACGAGTTTTGGGTATTCTCTATTATTCCCCTTTTTAAAATCTCTATTTTAGCCCACTAATTTGTAATGGGTCAATATAGCAAAGCCCATTACTCCTTTTCTTTTAATGGGTTTTATTTAATTCTCTCTTATTTGATTTCCTACATCTTC
Source organism: Colocasia esculenta (assembly GCA_014218235.1). Taxonomy (NCBI): domain Eukaryota; kingdom Viridiplantae; phylum Streptophyta; class Magnoliopsida; order Alismatales; family Araceae; genus Colocasia; species Colocasia esculenta. The sequence goes on from JACBKR010003374.1 coordinate 14,528, forward strand.
CTTTTTTGATTCTAATTAAATAATATAAATATTTAAATTTTTATTTTCCTAAAATTTAGGTTGCTACATCTCCCCCTCTTAAAAAGAATTTGGTCCCCAAATTCATATGATCTTATAGGAGAGAATGGCTTACCGAATAGATCAAGGTAGTTGCGTCTGATAATTCCTTCTGGTTCCCATGTGGCTTCTTCCATTCCGCGGTTATTCCATAAGACCTTCACCACGTGAATGGGACGATTTCTGAGTTGTTGCACCTTCCGATCCAATATCTTGATCAGCTTCTCTTCATACGTCATGTCCTTGTTTAACACCAGATCATCATGGCGAATGACATGCGTAGGATCGTACACATACTTTCTAAGCATGGAGACATGGAAGACATTGTCCACACTTGCCAAATTTGGCGGCAAGGCCAATCTGTAAGCAACTTCACCAATCCTTCAAGTACTTCGAAAGGACCAATGAATCTTGGACTAAGTTTTCGTTTCACTCCGAATCTTTGAATACCACGGGTAGGAGATACTTCAATAGAACATGATCTCCTATTTGAAATTCCAAATCCCGTCTTCTCTTATCAACATAGCTCTTCTGTCTAGACTGAGCAATCTTGAGTCGATCTCGTATCATCTGTATATCCCGAGTTGTACTTTGTACCATGTCAGGTCCTAACCATTGTTGTTCTCCCACTTCATTCCAGCACACAGGATGTAGCACCCCGGAAATTTTAATTCAAGGTAAATGGAATAAATATTTCCATAATATCGGAGTAATTAAAACATACGTATCATTATCGTATGTGCCAAACCCATCGGAAAAGTTCGTAAAAATTATAAATCAACCCCAAACATTTTTACTAAAGATTTCACAAAGAAATTTGTGCCAAGAAAAATCAGATTAGTCAGTTTAAAGTGTTTTGCGACTTGTTATCGTAAATCACGACAAGTTGGAAAACCGTTGGCACGGAAATATGACTCAATCAAAAATTAAATAAAAGTGTTGGAGAGATTTCCAACATTATATATTAATGACCCAATGTCATAATTGGGCCAATGGACCACATAAGGCCCAAAATCAAATAAAACTAGAAAATGCATGGAAATTCGTAACTCTAAATAGGCTGAAATTAGAAAGAGGCAATTTGAGTTGAATTGGGATGCAATCATGCATTCTTGGCAACCCAAATTCATGCCTAACTATGGTGGGAGGTTTCCTAAAGCCTCACACGCTAAAGGGAGGAAGGAATCCTCAAAAATAGGAAACTAACATGTCAAAACCGCAACCTGGCTTTCCTAGTCCCGTTAAGACTTATAACTACACCCTAAATCTATAAGAACTCGTCCTTAAACTCTTGGGAAGGTTTAGCAACAAGTTGGGGTCGTGAGAAGCAAGTTTGGAGCGCTGGGGAAGTGGAGAACGGCCGGGGAAAAACGTGGTCTTCCTCAACCTCGCTCTGCATCAACCCAGAAATCTGCAGAGAGTTGTTAGCATTCAAGGTAGGTGTTCTCGGGCCAAGATTAAAGAAAACCAACACCATCATGTAGTTCTTCGAGTCTAGGTCATTTGCACTTGGTTTGACTAGTTTTCATGGAGTATACATGGTGTATTCGTAGTTTTCCCTAAGTCGCGCACATCTGAATCTAAATGATATGTGTTATACCACTTACGTTGGAATTATGTTTTCTGCCATCAGCTTCCTCCGCCGCTCTACTAGGGTTGGAGAGCGCCGCCAGCGCTGGCGCCTTTGGCGCCATGTAGGGCGTCCCGGTCGTCGGTGCAGGGCGTCCAGGTTCTGGGCAAGCACCTTTGGCGCCAACGCCATGCACGTCGCCTGCCACTGCAATGGGGTCCGAGGAGGCTCCAAGGAAGTCTTATGCGCAAATGTTAGCTGCGTCGAACCCTCCTCCGGCGGTGACCATTGAAGTGAAGAGCCCTGCGTTTACTGATCTAGGAGAGCCAGCAGTCTACTTTTCTAAAGAGGAAATAGAGAGATCTGTGATCCCGTTCAAGAATGCAATTATCGCCAAATGCTCTTATGGCAGATCTTCGATTCCGGAGATTAAATCATGCCTTTCTCAGCGTCTCATGCTATCTAAAGATTTCATCATTAGCACTCTTAATCCAAGACACCTCTTGTTTCGCTTTGATGAAGAAGAAGATTTCCTCAAGGTCCTCCTCCGTCGCAGCCTTATATCAAAGGATATTTATTCCGGTTTTTCCGTTGGGACCCGACTTTTGATTATTCTTATGACCCCACCTATATTCCTGTTTGGATCGGGTTTCCGTTGCTGCCTGTGAACTTTTATCATGAGGGTTTCTTGAATTCGATTGCAGGGAACTTCGGTACGGTGCTGCAGATTCATGACGTTACAAAGGCCATGACACAAACACAGGAGGTGTTGGTATCGGTGGAACTTGATATCAAAAAGACCAGATCGGATCGCATTTGGATTGGATGCGACAACGACGGTTTTTGGCAAAAGGTAAACTTTCATAGAATCCATCGGTCTGCTCTTTCTGTCACAAACTCGGGCACCTTGTGGGTGAATGCAAAAAGAAAGATTCGCCAGAGGTTGTTACTACTGGGATCGCTTACCATAAGGTCACCGGAGATCAGGTTGATAAGGAGTGGAAGAAACCGAGTAAGTTAGGTTACAAAAAAGCTTGGCAAAAGAAGGATAATAATGCTTCTCCTCAGGATAATCCTCAGGATACAAACCAATTTGCTTCTCTTCAGGATAATGCTCATGATAACATTCAGATGGACACGCAGAACTCAGTGCAGGTGCAGCAGACAAAACAGCAGGATTCAGTGAACAGATCAAACTCTCTCCCCGATGCGCATCAGCATAAGGTGCACGTCGGGCCGGCTGATCCTGTTATTTCTTCCCCACAGCCGGTGCATGGTACTCTCTCGGGTGGTAACTTGCATGCAGACTTGGCCGAGGCCTCTTCTTCACGTGGTCCGGCGGTTAAATCTGTTGATGAGGAGGAGCTCCTGTTAAGGGTCGCGAGAGAAGATTTTCTTATGCCAGACATGGAGATTAACAGGGAGGCCAGTACAAATGTTGTTCGTGGTGTGACGACGAGATCTAAGGCGAAAGCCGTTGGTGCTAGAGATGGTTACCAGTCCTCATGTAGTCCATTATTGATCTGGAATATTAGAGGGGTTGCTAATACAGCTTCCCAGAATAGTTTGAAGAAGAAAGTCAAGAAGTTTTTTCTGTTGATTGTGGGAATTTCTGAACCAAAAACAGACTTTAGTAAAGCAAAACCACTGGGCAACTCTTTGCGTTTGAATGGTTATGCAGGAAACATGGAGGAGGAGTCTAATATCTGGGTCTTCTGGAGGGAGCAGGAGGACATTCAGGTTATTTCTACTTCTAATCAGTTTATCACGCTGGTGTGCAATATTGACAACGGTAAAATCTACATCACTATGGTGTATGCGGACTGTAATCAAGGGGAGAGAAGAAATTTGTTTGCTGATTTAATCAATTTTGCTTATAATAACCCTGATGTTCCGTGGTTAGTTAGTGGAGACTTTAACTGTATTTCACAGCATTCTGAGAAGCTTGGTGGGAATCTTGCTAGTAATTCTTCTATGTCTGACTTTAATGATTTTATTATGGCGGCTGGGCTGATTGATGTATGGTATATCGGGTCGGCCTTTACTTGGTCAAATAAACGTATTGGTAGTGCATCAGTGAGGGCTCGTTTAGATAGAGCTATGTTTAATAATGCGTGGCAGGATGTTTTGCCGGATACAGTGGTTCGGCATCTCCCGAGGGGGGTTTCTGATCATGCGCCTTTACTAATTGAGCAGAAGGCTATATCCAAGTTGCCTAGCCGTTTCATTTTTCAGGAGGTCTGGGCGTCTCATGAGGGGTTTATGTCTGTGGTTTCTACCGCCTGGAAAAGTGTTCATCCTAAAGTTTATGCTTTTGAGACCCTCACTTGTAGACTTCGGGCGGTCAAGCTGGCTTTACGTGATTGGAATAAAAAAGTGTTCGGGAACATTCAGGAAACCATTAATGCAGCTGAGCTTGATGTCTCTACTGCCGAACAGAATTTTGACCTTCTTCCTACTGAAGCTAATAGAATGCATGTCTGCAGCACATGCTAGACTTCGGCAAGCGCTTGTGAATGATGAAAAAATGTGGTGTCAAAAAGCTAGAATGTCATGGCTGCAGAATGGGGATAGAAACACCTCCTTTTACCAGGCAGTTGTCAAGGCTAATCGTAGAAAGAATTATATTCACAGGCTCAAGATTGAAGGTTCAGATGATTGGTGTGATAATCAGGAACTTCTCAAGGTGCTGCAAGTTCATTCTTTGAAGGTTTGCTTAAATCAGAAAATACGGTGGTGAACGATGATCTCCTTCAGGTAATCCCTTCTATTATTTCAGAAGACCAGAATTTATTTCTTTGTGAAGTTCCCAGTAGGGATGAGGTCAGGGCGGCTGTTATGGTCATGAACGGGAAAGGTTCTCCGGGACTGGATGGTTTTACTGGAGCTTTCTATTCTATCTGTTGGATGTAGTTGGTGATGATGTGGTCTAGGCTGTTCAGGATTTTTTTAAGGGTCTTCCTTTACCCCGTGGGGCGGCCTCATCTATTATTGCTTTGATCCCAAAAGTGAAGGATCCGACTACCTTCGGTGATTTTCGCCCTATCAGCCTGTGCAATTTCTGTTACAAGATAATCTCCAGGATTATTTCTGATCGCCTCTCTCCTTTTCTGCCTATTATAATTTCTAAGAGCAAGGGGCCTTTGTTCGGGGTCGTTCTATCATTGAGAATGTATCGATCTCCAGGCATATGTTGAAGGATATTGGTAGGAAGTTTGGGGGGGAAATGTTATCTTCAAATTGGACATGATGAAAGCCTATGACAGAGTGGAGTGGAACTTTTTGTTTGCGGTGCTTCGGAGTTTCTGGTTCTCTCTCGTTTGTTTCCCTGTGGGTATGATGGTTAGTAATTGCTGGTTCTCTGTACTCTTTAATGGTCAACAGGTGGGCTTCTTTAAGTCTTCAAGGGGTCTCCGCCAGGGTGACCCTTTGGCGCCTGCTTTATTTATCATCATGGAGGAGGCTTTAAGCCGAGGACTGCGAGCTCTTCAGTCTTCAGGCGTCCTGCAACCTTACAGAGGACCTCGTGGTTGTATGCAGATATCCCACCTCTTGTATGCCGATGATACTCTTGTGTTTATGAATGGCCAGACCAGCAACATTAAAAAATTTCTTTCCTTCTTAAAGGCGTATGAGGTCTCTTCTGGTCAAAAGGTCTTCTAAAAGTTTTTCTTATTTCTCCTAAAGCTTCAGCTGGTTCAGGTGCCCGAATAAAAGCGCTAATAGGATTTCGTAAGGAGGAGGGGGTGCTAAAGTACCTGGGGGTTCCGATCAGTCATGGGCGATCCTTAGTCTCCCACTACAGGCACATCATTGATAAGGTGAATACTTTGTTGGCTTCTTGGGAAGCTAAATTGCTTTCTCAGGCTGGTCGAATTGTTCTCATAAACTCGGTTTTGTGTTCAATCCCGATTTACGTTGCTTCAGCCACTTGCTTGCCGAAGTCCATTGTTCAGCAGATCGACCGCTTTTGTGCTTCTTTATTCTGGAATGGTGGTGAGGAAAGTAGAAAACGTCACTAGATTTCTTGGATCGAATATGCAAGCTAAACAAGAAGGAGGTCTGGGGGTTAGAAGTATGTGGCATGTTCAAATCTCTCTCATGGCTAAGATCATCTGGAATGCAATTCATGGCAAAACTTTATGGTCTGCTTATGCTAAAAGTAGATTCTTGGACTCCAGGTCTAATGAAGTGGTCAAGGTCTTCCTACAGGGATTCCCAAGGAAGTCTTAATGCTGCTCATTCCATTATCTTACAAAATAGCCGTTGGATCCTGGGTGATGGCAAGAATATTGATATCCTGAAGCATGTTTGGACTGGCAACGTCCCGATTATCTCTTTAATCAATGCTCCTAATCAGTACCACTTCACTTCTGTCCAGGAGGTAGCGGCTACATGAATCACCCTCTGAGGAATCATGCTGCGATTGAGATTTTAATGAACAATATTGACATTTCGAATGCTCCTGATAAGTGTGTTTGGATGAGTAGTGCTGATGGGTCTTTCTCCACCAAGTCCGCCTTTAGGGCCCTTAGGCCGCATGGTGTTCACCGCCCTTCTCTTCTTAAAATTTGGAACCACACTTTCAATCCAGGGCTGCTTTGTTTGGATGGCGTCTCTTATATCGTGCGGTGCCCACAGATGACAGAATATCGGATTGTGGTATCTATCTAGTCTCTTCTTGCTCCTGTTGTTCGTCCCCTCTATTGAAGATTTAGATCATCTTTTCCTCAAGGGGGACCTGGCGGTTTCGCTTTGGGACTGGGCTCGCCCTCTCCTCCATGGTCAGGTTTTTGGATCGCACATAACATCCACCTTATGGAACATCATTTCTACTGTTAATTGTAATAGCGCCATGGGATTTATTTCCGTTTACGTTGTGCTTCTCGTTGTTTGGGAGATCTGGAAGTATAGATGTGCTAAGAGTTTGATTCTGTTCATAAGCCTGTGGGGAAGATTATGGCGGATATCAGATATGCTGTGAGTGTGGCCATTCAGGTGTCAAGTTTAAGCATGATTGTTTGGCTGAGTACATGGCGGTTTTGCTTTCCTTTGGTTTTAAACCTACTGTCAAACTCAAGACTCCACAGATTGTCAGGTGGATCCCTCCCAAACAGGGTGTTTGTCTCAATGTGGATGGTGCGTGAAAAGGGAACCGGGGCCTTGTGGCGGGGGAGGCTGCTTGCGTAATCCAGCTGGCGAGGTCCTTCTGAGTTTCAGTTTTTTAGGGAGATAGTTTGCTTGCTGAAGTTCGTGCACTTACCGATGGCCTGAGATTGGCTGAGTTTCATGGTTTGCATGTTACAGTTGTGTACTCTGATTCTCTTGTTCTAGTCCAGTCTTTACTCATGACAAGTGCCGTCCTGGAGGTGTTCCTAGTGGTGGAACCTGGCTCGTTCTTTACTTCTGCAGATGCATGTTGGCGTGGATCATATCTTTAGGGAGGCTAACAGAGTGGCTGATGCCTTAGCGACTCATGCTTGCCACACTCAGCATAAATCGATTTTCTCCTCTTCCTCTTTCCCTACCAGCTGTAAAGGTCAGTTGTTCTTGATAAATCTGGACTCCCGTCTGTTAGATTGCTGTGATTTGTTTGATCAGAGGTATGCCCCGCTGGTATTTGTATGTATTTCTGATATATATAAAATCTCAGGCGCAGGGCAGGGCTAGGGGAGTGAGAACGTTATCCCCTGCTGGGGGATAGCGCACTTAGCTAGCTTTCGCTCCTGTGTCCTTTTCGTTGAAAAAAAAAAAAGTCGCGCACAGCTAGGGCTTTTCTCATTCTTTCTTATAGCACACAATTTGAGACCGAATTAGACTAAACTTCCTTCATGAAAGTTCTTCTACTTGTAGTCACGATCATCTTTTGTTGGACGTTTTATCAAAAGAAATTCTTTAGAGAGTTATAAGCATGGTAAGAGAGTCATGCATGATACTGTGATTTCGGGCTGCACTTAGCTTTATGTTCTACATGTATTTCTCGGGATTGAGACTGAATAGATCCAACCCCCAACATCAAAGTTCTCCTACTAGTTGTCCTCGTCATATTTTGTGTTGAACATCTTGTCTAAATGTCATTTGTTAGAGAGTTATAAGAGGGGTAAGTAAATCGCTGCATGAGACATGTTTTCGGGTTACACTTGACCCAAAAGGTTTTTTCTGGGAAGGCCTCTAGTGTCGGCACTACTGGATCTAGTGTCGACACACTGTCCCAAATTGGCCCAAAAGGTGTTCTGGGAAGGCCTCTAGTGTCGACACTACTGGATCTAGTGTCGACACACTGTCCCATATTGTCACAACAGGTGTTCTGGGAATGCCTCTAGTGTCGACACTACTTGATCTAGTGTCGACACACTGTCCCATATTGGCACAACAGGTTTTCTGGGAAGGTCTCTAGTGTCGACACTACCTGAACTAGTGTCGACACCCTGTACAGACCTGTTGACTGGGGTTTTCTGGGAGCTGTCTCTAGTGTCGACACTACTTGATCTAGTTTCGGCACTACTTGACCAATCTGCATTATTTTGACTTGTGTGTGAAGCATTGTGTCGACACCAGTAAGGGGTGTGTCGACACTACCTTTGCAAAATATTACATATTTTGGGTCTGATCATTGCATGGTGGTTTTATAATGGCTTAAAGTGATTAATCCATTTAAAAGCTTAATTATATGAATGCTATTCTAATTGCTCCTTAAATGCTATGATCCATTCATGCTTCTTATGATTTAATCTTCCTACTATTCTACCATGTTTAAATGATAATGGTTATTATAAAATCGTGCAAACCATGATTAGTTAAAGTGCATAGTTTATTCCATGTTGTATGGTAAAGTGTTTCCGCAAGTCTGAGATCGATGGTTTGAATTGAGACACGCGTACCGCACTACACACTCGCACTGTTAGGCAGCCCTTTCTTGGGAAATTGGAAACTCTCTACCGGCCGTTCTGAATCGGTAGACTAGCGACCTTTTCACCAAGGCCTCTGTAAAATCTCCTCTGACCATGGATTCCCACATGGCCGACGAGTTGGTGGTACCATTGAAGTTCCCTGGAGATAGCGTGCACTTCCTTTCTCTTCTTGTTCTCGCGAGTGTGCTTTACAGTCTAGACTAAAGCCATTAATGTAAAGATTGAACTAAAGTATAAATCATACCGTTATGCTGCCGAATTTATCGCTTGACCATTGTTATCAATTGAAAATCATGTTCAATCACTTATTACTTGTTCTCATCATCATCATGAACATGACATTACACATGCTTACTTATTGAAACTCTCATTGGCCATTATTAATGATTGTGGGTATCTACATTTAAAAATTTACATGAGATGCTGACAGGGCACGGGTGTGTGTCCAAGGGCTCCAATCTAGCCCCAATGACGGCGAGTCATAAATATACTGTTAACCATGGGGTATAATGATTACTGGCGTTGCATCTGCGCTAGGAGTCTTGCTTGCTTGTTGAATGATAGATACAACAACCACATACACGTGTCCTGGTGTACATTCTTGATGGATCTTTTCTTGGTGTACATTGGTGTCTACGTGCCGGATTAGTGTTACTTGGTCATGCTCATACATTCTTGCTTGCTTGCTTGCGTGATATGGCCATCCTGCATTTAATGCAATTAGTGATATCTTGCGTCTTGACATTAAGTGAAATCTTGCATGCTTGTACAAAGTGATCTATTGCTAGTTCTATTTTGCCCTCTTGTTCAAATCTTGTTCTATCTTGTTCACTCCATCTAGCTTGTCTCACGTACATGTTTTAATGAGTTTTATTCGCACTGCATATCATAACATTCATCGCGCTTACCTAGTTCTAAATGTTAATCACTTATATCATTGCCCGCACATTGAGATATAAATCCTACTGGGCTAGTTTGCTCATTCCCTACTTTTACCCAATCTAGGTGACTATGAAGATCAAGAGGAAGAGCAAGTCGAGGATGGGAATGCGTCCGAGTGATGAGCGTTCCAATCATGAGTCTATCTATAGTTAGTTTATTTTGAGTGTTAGAACAATGTAGTAGGAAGTGAGGTATTGTGTACTTCGCTTTTATTGAGTCTTAGTCCTGTACTAGTTTCCATTTTGAATACAATTGAATACAATTTTTTATTGAGTTCAACAGTTGGGCCCTATTTTGATGTTGTGTGATATACATTTAGTGCGTGCTAGCTAGAGGCTTATTTGCCGACTGTTCACGTCTCGAATATCGAATCGAATTATTCGAACTAATATCCGCTGCGAATTCTCAGGACGTGACAGTTTAGGGGTATCAGAGCCTAGGAATACCAAATAGGATAT
>JACBKR010003375.1:0-29646 GCA_014218235.1 Colocasia esculenta
CGACCCCGGAACGACGTCTTATGGCCTGAGGCGATAAGGGGGCGTCGAGCGCTCTGAGTGCCGATTCCGAATTGGGGTCTTATAAGCGATTCCGATAACCGAGCGAAAAGTTATGCCTGTTTGAGCGAAGCGGTGTCCGTATGCGATCGCATCGGCAGCCTGCGACCGCGCTCCCGGAGAGGAATTTGGGCGCCGGACCGGAAATATCTGAATGTGAACATTTACCGACCGGGTCGAAGTGCCGATTCTGAATGGGGCCTCGCGGGCGGTTCCGACCCCCGGGCGAATAAATATCGCGTCCGACCGGAGGGTACGGCAGTCGGGTACTAGTACACACGCTCCGGGGGGGATTTTGGCCCCAGAACGGAATCCCGAAAACTAGCGCCTTGTCGACCGTCTCGGAGTGCCGTTCCGAATTGTGGTCACATAAGCGATTCCGATGCCGTGGGGAAAGTTATGCCCAATTTTTTCGCTGAAGGGGTGGGAATAAACCGGAGGGGGTGACTATATCTGCGATGTTCGGGCACCCATATCCACGACCTGGGGAGGAGATCTCGCGTCGAGTTGAACACGACTTCGATCGCTTGACTGGGCAGCTCCGCGTATGGGCTCCGCCAGTGATTCACGTAATCGAGGGAGCGCTACTGCCAAAAAACCTGGAATAGGGGAGATCGTCGGCTAGAATCACAATTTCGGAGTGTGAAACGAAGGATTTTCGACCCCGAAACGACGTCTTATGGCCTGAGGAATAAGGGGGGTCGAGCGCCTCTGAGTGCCGATTCCGAATTGGGTCTTATAAGCGATTCTGATAACCGAGCGAAAAGTTATGCCTGTTGAGCGAAGCGGTGTCGTATGCGATCGCATCGGCAGCCTGCGACCGCGCTCCCGGAGAGGAATTGGGATCCGGAGCGGAAATATCCGAATGCGACCATTTACCGACCGGGGCGAAGTGTCGATTTGAATTGGGGCTCGCGGGCGGTTCCGACCACGGGCGAATAAATATCCGCGTCCGACTGGAGGGGTACGGCAGTCGGTGTACTACACACGCTCCGGGGAATTTTGGCCCCGGAACGGAATTTCGCAAAACCAGCGCCTTGTCGATCGTCTCGGAGTGTCGATTCCGAATTGTGGTCACATAAGCGATTCCGATGCCCGTGCGGAAAGTTATGCCCAATTCTTTCGCTGAGCGGGTGGGATAAACCGGAGGGGGTGGACTATATCGGCGATGTTCGGAAACCATATCCACGACCTGGGGAGGAGATCTCGCGTCGAGTTGAACACGACTTCCGATCGCTGTGACTGGGCGGCTGTGTGTGGGCTCCGCCAGCGATTCGCGTAATCGAGGGAGTCGCTACTGCCAAAAAACCTTGGAATAGGGGAGATCGTCGGCTAGAATCTCAATTTCGGAGTGCGAAACGAAGGATTTTTGACCCCGAAACGACATCTTATGGCCTGTGGCCATAACGAGGCGTCGAGCGCCTCTGAGTGCTGATTTGAATTGGGGTTTATAACCGATTCTGATAACCGAGCGAAAAGTTATGTCTGTTTGAGCGAAGCGGTGTCCGTATGCGATCGCATTGGCAGCTGCGACCGCGCTCCCGGACAGGAATTTGGCGCCAGATCGGAATAGGAGAGATCGTCGGCTAGAATCACATTTCGGAGTGCGAAACGAATGTTTTCAACCCCAAAACGACATCTTACCACCTGAGCACAAAGGGGACGTCGAGCGCCTCTAAGTGCCGATTCCGAATTATGGTCTTATAAGCGATCCGATAACCGAGCGAAAAGTTATGCCCGTTTGAGCGAAGCGGGTGTTCGTATGTGATCGCATCGGCAGCCGCGACCTCGCACCGCAGAGGGAATTGGGCGCCGGAGGAAATCTCCGAATGCGACTATTACTGACCGGGTCAAAGTGGCGATTCTGAATTGGGGCCTCGCGGGCGGTTTCGACCCCGGGCGAATAAATATCCGCATCCGACCAGAGGGTACGGTAGCGGTGTACTAGTACACACGCTCCGGGGGGAATTTTTGCCCGAAAACGGAATTCCGCGAAACAGCGCCCTGTCGACCGTCTCGGAGTGCCGATACGAATTGTGGTCACATAAGCGATTTCGATGCCCGTGCGGAAAGTTATGCCCAATTCTTTCGCTGAAGGGGTGGAATAAACCGGAGGGGGTGACTATATCGGCGATGTTCGGGCACCCATATCCACAACCTGGGGAGGAGATCTCGCGTCGAGTTGAACATGACTTCCGATCGCTGTGACTGGGCGGCTGCGCGTGTGGCACCGCAGCGATTCGCGTAATCGAGGGAGTCACTACTGCCAAGAAACCTTGGAATATGGGAGATCGTCGGCTAGAATCACAATTTCGGAATGCGAAACGAAGGTTTTTCGACCCCGAAACGACGTCTATCGCCTGAGGCAATAAGGAGGTGTCGTGTGCCTTTGAGTGTCGATCCGAATTGGGGTCTTATAAGCGATTCGATAACCGAGCGAAAAGTTATGCCCGTTTGAGCGAAGCGGTGTCCGTATGCGATCGCATCGGCAGCCTGTTGATAGCGCGCGCATTGTGATTGTGCAATTCGTTGTCTAGAGTTCCTTGCACATATCAAAAGCTCACCTCCTCTAAACTGTCTCACAGAATTAAAATAGTAAAAAGGAACTAGCACAATGGGTGAGAACAGGTCATATCCACAGAGAGGCTGAATAGAACTTGAATTTAAAAACTTTTGACTTGAAATTCTATTTATCGACAATGTATTAAAAATGAATCAGACAACAAAACCAACCAAGTCCCTCACAATAGTCGAAATCTCAAATGCTCAACAAGAAGAAAAGAAAGATTCAAATCTCATATGTCGAACTCTTCAGCACATAATAAGGAAATTTGGAACACAGAAGAAATAGACAAGTTAACATTAGATTGACCTTCACAGCACAGAAGAAATTGCATGATGTAGACAAAAGAAATTTGAAATCAAACTTCACTGGGATCGAACTATCTAACACAGCAGGAATGAAATCGACTAGTCTAACTATCTCACCCACCATTGAACCGTAGATGAGAACCTCTCAACTCTGACATCAAACCACAAAAGAAGAAGAAAATGCTAAACAATCCTCACAGCAGCTACATTCCTACAATGTGAGAACCTCCCGGATGCCAACAGAACACAGAACAAGAGAACACTAGATCGAACTAAAACATAGAGAAATGATAGAAACACCACTGGGTCTTCCACAGATGCCAAAGAAAAAATACAGAAGAAAGAAATGGCAAAAAAAACTAAATCTGAACTAGCCAATCCCTCACTGCTCTGCTAAAAGGAAGAATACCGAAATAAAATTGACAGAAAAGAAATCACCAAAAGCTTAACTAGCCAAACCAAACATCTAAGCAGAGGAATTCCCCACAAATCCCACAGTCGGATCCACACAGCACAGAGAACAGAAGAAATGGGAGAATAAAATACCCTAAAAAATCCGAACCTCCTAACAGCAGCAAAAGAAAAATTTCAAAGAACTGGATTAACACCACTAGATTGAAAGGGAGAAAGCACAGATGAAATGGAAAAAATAAGCAGAAGAAATGTTAAATTTCACTGAATCAACATCTGAAACCATCATGAGGTGGAAAATTGCACTGGATCAGAGTCTTCCTTTCACGGATGCTAAAGGGAAGAAAGAGTACAGATCAAAAGAAATGACAGAAATAAATTCATAAAAATTCCACTGGAGAACCAGTCTCAAGAACACTCCCTCTCTGCTCTGCTAAAACAAGAAAATACAAAGAAGAAAACTAAATCCTAAGAGATTCCTATGCAGAGCACCAATGCTCTGCACCAAGAACCAGAATACAGGTAAAATGGAATAAAAAAAACTAAGAAAATTTCTACCAACTAGCGAGACCCCCTTGCTCTGGACCTTGGGTCGTTTTTATAGATGCTCGGGCGCCTTGCTTCCAGATCCGCATGTACCAGCCAGCACACCTGCTGGCCGCCTCGCACAGATCTTCACACCGCACATCAGAGCTCGGATCGCCCCTGCTCTGCACGAACCAGCAGCCATGGCTCCGGCCACCTCAGCAGGTCGCTTCCCTTGCATCGCACCAGCCAGCGCAGCAGCTCCATCGGCCACCTCAGCAGCCCTTGCACATATGCACAAACCATCTGGCCACCAGCCCTGGTCTCTGCACAACAACACACTCCATCGCTAACCGCCCAGCACACGCGCCTGGACACCATCACCGCCTGATGCTTCACACGAGCCAGCCATCGCCAGCCGTATATCCCCTCGCCATCGCGCCATAGCTGGAGATCTGGCCGCACCCATCTGCTCTGGGCAGCTCAGCAGATCCGCCTCCATCTCCAGCCTGTACACAGCCGCTTCCCAGCTCCACCAGATGCACGGGCCGGATCGCCCCTGCAGGACACCAGCGCCCATCACCGCTACGCATCTGCCATCCCACCAGATCTGCCCAGCACAACCGCGCCGTGCCCAAATCTGCCATCTGCCGCCAACCCGCCACGCCTTCACATGGCCCAAGCCATCGATCCAGCCCAGCTCCAGATCCGCTTCACAGCGCCATGCACAGGAACCCTGAGCACATCTGGTCTGGTCGCCAGCCTTCACAAGCCAATCTGCCACATCCGAGCCAGCATCGCCTCCACAGCACCAGAGCTCCACCAAACCGCCATGGCCTCCTTCACCCCATCCGCAGCATCACGCCAGCACCCATCACGCCAGCACACCTCAGCAGAGCTCCATCTGCTTCGCCAGCATCAGATGCCATCGCCTCCATGTGCCATCGCCTCCTCCTTAGCTGCTCCAGCACACCCCGAACCAGCCGCCATCCACCATCGCAGCAGTGCTCAGCCCCAAATCTGCTTCAAAGGGCTTCCAGGAGCTTCCAGGAGATAAGACAAATAGAAAAAATGGTTAGAATAATATTGGATTTGTTTAAATGGTGGTGAGATGGGAATGGGGGTTGTGGCATGATGGTAGTGGGTGGGGAAAACAATGTTAGTTTATTAATGGGAGTGGGTGAAATATTATTAAGTAATTTTATTTATTTATTTACAAACTCAAATTATTTACAAAAATATTATTTATGACAAAATTTTATTTATATACAACATTTCAAATCTCTTTTATTTTCAAAGTGTATTTGTGAACAGAAAATGAACCTAATTATTCCGAAGAAAATAATGTTTAATGAAAATCTAACATGTAAATTCTGACCCATAGCAATTAATATGTTCAAAAACTTATTTACAGATGAAATGAGAATTAACATCAAACTGCACATTATTTACAGACAAAGACGTCTAGAATCAACTATATGTATGATATTTAACACTGAAAATTGTGTAGTTATCACTCCCCCCTACTTAAACATTGCTAGTCCCTTAGCAATAAAAAATATTCCAAATGTAAGACTAGAAAATACAATGTCTCATGCTAAGTAGCTATCATGTAACAGATTAATGTAAGATAGTCTTTCCTAATTGTATGGGCTTATGGCAGAAATTAGTGCACAAGTGGTAGCTCACTTAAGAGTTCACAGCAGCCCTCCTGGAGCTCCTCTATCTCAACTAGTGATTGAGATTAGATTAATTCGAGGGAGAAGAAAAGAATTGTGGAATAAGATCCTTGCTCAGTCAGATCGGGTTGTTTCTCTCAGTTCCATTCTGCCCATCTTCCTTGAGGATTATTTCTCTGAGTGGGGACTTTGCCCTTTATTTTACACTTTGTGCACTCAGAATTTTCTCTTTTTCATCCATAATGCTGCACAACCCATCACTTTTCAAGAGTAGGAGTCCAACTTTACTCAGATCCGGGGCATTTTCATGGATATATTTTTTTCTTTTGCTTTTGCATTTTTGCATTTTGCTTTGCTTCTCTTTTCTTTTCCTCTTTTCGGAATGATGACAGTCAGGTTCCTTGATCACATTCCTTCACTTCCTTTGCAGTTCACTTAAGGGGAGGGGAGAAAATCAATCACCTCTTCCTACTAGCCTTGACAAATTTGCTACATTCGGGTTCAGCTAGTCTAAGTGGTGTGTAGTGTGTGTATGAAAAATTCTTGCCATAAATCCTAACATAAGGTAGACAAGAAGTACATGTAATCTTTACTAGAGGCTATCTAACATGGATGCTTGCAAAGGAGTGTGACAACTACAAAATTTTAATGGTTAAGATCATACACCTAGTCTTGGGATGCGCAAAGCCACGCATTTTATTCAAAGATGAAACATTGTGAATTTTTATTTGCATATGTACAAGTTAAGAAAAAGAAATGAAGCAATGGTTGGGATGAGGACTATGAATGCATGCTTATTCTACCTCTCCCCCTACTTATTTACAGGAAAGGAAAGTAAGACAAGAATACCTGATGAAAGAAATCTGTACACTTGGGTTGCCTCCAAGAAGCGCTAAGTTTATTTCGTCTTCAGCCGGACGCAATTAGGCTTTGTTTGGCTCAGCTTGCTTGGTAGAATCCATTTTTAAAGAAGGTGGGCTTTTAAAGAAATGTTTTGACCCTGCCCATTAACAGTGAATGATTGTCTAATTTTTAGATCAAGAATAATGACAGCACTATTGTCACAAGTTTTGACAACACTGTAAGGACCATCCTGTCGGGACTTCAATTTTCCATGAAGCCTAGAATTGAATAAACCGACCTTATCATGCACTTCAAAAAATTTCTGTGATTTTCAAGACTTCAATTAGTTCTCTCATGCCTTTCATCAAGATCGCTAGCAATTATGACGGGCCAAGTCTCGTTCTCTCCTAGAAAGATGTATTTTAAATTAGCAGGGGTGGTTTTAGCTCAACCTTAGGAGGACATTCTAATGGAAATGATGGATCATTATTCTGAAACATGGGACTAAATTGTCCTTCCTCTCCTCAAACCTAGAGCACAGGGTTGGTCTCTACTTTTCCTCACAAGATCCTCCACTAAGTCTACCACCAGACAACTCCTTTTTCCTTGGATTGTTCTTTTTCAACCTTCTCTTCAACTTCTTCTTCAATTTCAAGTTCATTTTCATTTTCTTTTCCTCACGCAGAGTTGTCATGTGTGGGTGAGGATTTATCAAGATTTTTCCACTTTTATTGTAGACATTGTTTCCATATTTTCCACTTGGGGACCCCTAACTTGGGCACGAGAATGGTCATGTTGTATAAATTGATTTTGAAATTGTGGTACAGGAATATTCTGAACAAAGTTTGTGTGTGTTTTGTGGTGGGGGTATATTTGGTGGAACAAGTGGTATGTACCCCTGGACTTGATGATATTGCTGGTTTGATAAAATTCAGGAGGGTTGTTCCTTGGGTTGCTATAGTTTGACTTGGTAACTGACCCAATTCTCTCCTACACACATCAGCAATCTGAGACTCTATCCTATCCAATTTTTGTTGCAAATTTTGGTTCTGATTTTGATATTGATTTTGTTGTTCTTGCATAGTTTGGCAAAGAGTTATCATCATGTTTTGAAGTTGATTCATTTTATCCTCCCAATTGGACTGAGAAGATGGTGGTTGATGTATGAATGTTGCTGAAAATTGATATGAGAAAATTCATCGAAGTTTTGACTTCCTTGGAATTGTTGATGTCTGGAATAAGAAGATTGTTGAATCCCAGATTCTGATTTGGATAGGATTGACCGTACATGGATTGGTTGAAAGAAGTTTGAGACATTTGTTCATTGATTTTCATAAAAACAATTCGAGTGATTTCTCCAACCAGGGTTGTATGGATCATAAGAGTATGACTCATAGGAGGGATTGTAGAAATCTTGGACAGCTGAATTTGTTCTTGGTTGGCCATATGAAAGAATCTCTCAATTTCGCCTAAAGCTTGAACCAAATCTATGTTCAAGGATCATCTACCAAGCATGCACAGTGGAAAAGCCCTCTATTTATGATTTTTAAATTTTTAAGATTTTTATTGATTTTTGATGAATTTTTAAACAAGCACAAACAAACAAACACTTTCAAATCAAATTAACCTAGACACTAAGTGTTCCTTGGACTTATGTTATTTTCTCAAAATCAGATTTATGCTTGCTTAAATCCAATTCTAACTCTTTTTGTACTGGCCAGGTAAGAGGTGGAGTAGAGGGAGGCCCCCCTTGCTTTCGCAAGGACCAATTAGATAACCTTGACTCACTTAAGCGTAAGCTTTTTAACCTCTAATCCTAGACACCAGACTCAAAGAGAAGTCTTAGAATTAAGAAAGAACAATCTAATTATGAACCTAGGGCCAAGTCTACGGGTTTTTATTAAAAGCTGAGGTAAATGCAAAAATGTGAAATTTTTGTGATTTTTGGGGCAAGGAAGGGTGATGAAATCCCCCACCTTATCTTTTTATTCTAATGGGTGAAGCCCTTAAGCAGTCCCATTTTCAAATATGAAATGCACAGTCAATTTTAAACAAGGGTTTTCTAATGCTAAGTCTAATGCATGAAATGAGCGATGGAAGTCTACCTTTCCCCGCACTCTTCAATGCAAGAAAATGAAATTCAAATGACAATTAAGAGATGAATGTCCTAAAACATGAGATTCTAATCTTGAGAGATGAAATTTTTATTTACAAACAAACGGCTAACATGAAGAGCGATTTGGAAAAAAAATTAGATTTTAGAATTTTTTAATTTTTATTGATTTTTGAATTAAATAAAATGAAATTTAACTAAGAAAATATGAAGTGGTACTATAGAATAATGCCAAACAATCAAACCACCAAGAGAGTCCAATTATTACATGCCAACGTGAAGGAAATCTCTGTACATGCACAGAGAGTACATTCTTTCATTGAAGGGGTGGGAATAAATCGGAGGGGGTGACTATATCGGCGATGTTCGGGCACCCATATCCACGACCTGGGGAGGAGATATGGCGTCGAGTTGAACACGACTTCCGATCGCTGTGACTGGGCGTCTGCGCATGTGGCTCCGCCAGCGATTCACGTAATCAAGGGAGTCGCTACTGCCAAAAAACCTTGGAATATGGGAGATCGTCGGCTAGAATCACAATTTCAGAGTGCGAAACGAATGTTTTTCAACTCCAAAAAGACGTCTTACCGCCTGAGGCACAAAGGGGGCATCGAGCGCCTCTAAGTGCCGATTCCGAATTTGGTCTTATAAGAGATTCGATAACCGAGCGAAAAGTTATGCCGTTTGAGCGAAGCTGTGTCCTTATGCGATCGCATCGGCAGCCTGCGACCTCGCACCCATAGAGGAATTTGGGCGCCAGACCGGAAATCTCCGAATGCGACTATTTACTGACCGGGTCAAAGTGCCGATTCTGAATTGGGGCCTCGCGGGCGGTTCCGACCCCCAGGCGAATAAATATCCGCATCCGACCAGAGGGTACGGTAGTCGGTGTACTAGTACACACGCTCCGGGGGGAATTTTTGCCCCGGAACGGAATTCCGCGAAACCAGTGCCTTGTCGACCGTCTCGGAGTTCCAATTCCTGATTATGGTCACATAAGCGATTTCGATGCCCGTGCGGAAAGTTATGCCAATTCTTTCGCTGAAGGGGTGGGAATAAACCGAGGGGGTGACTATATCGGCGATGTTCGGGCACCCATATCCACGACCTGGGGACGAGATCTCGTGTCGAGTTGAACATGACTTCCGATCGCTGTGACTGGGCGGCTGCGCGTGTGGGCACCGCCAGTGATTCGCGTAATCGAGGGAGTCACTACTGCCAAAAAACCTTAGAATATGGAAGATCATCGTCTAGAATCACAATTTTAGAGTGCGAAACGAAGGTTTTTCGACCCAGAAACGACGTATTATCGCCTGAGGCTATATGGGCATGTCGAGCGCCTCTGAGTGTCGATTCCGAATTGGGGTCTTATAAGCGATTCCGATAACCGAGCGAAAAGTTATTCTCGTTTGAGCGAAGCGGTGTCCGTATGCGATCGCATAGGCAGCCTGCGACAACGCTCCTGGAGAGGAATTTGGGCGCCGGACCGAAAATCTCTGAATTCGACCATTTACCGACTGGGTCGAAGTGCCGATTCTAAATGGGGCCGCGCGGGCGGTTCCAACCGCCGGGCGAATAAATATCCGCATCCGACCGGAGGGTACGGTAGTTGGTGTACTAGTACACACGCTCCGGGGGGGGGGGGGGGGAATTTGGCCCCGACACAAAAATTCCACGAAATCAGCGTCCTGTCGACCGACTCAGAGTGCCGATTCCAATTATGGTCACATAAGCGATTACGATGTCCATGCGGGAAAGTTATGCCCAATTCTCTTTCACTATAGGGTGGGAATAAACCGGAGGGGGTGACTTTATCGGCGATGTTCGGGCACCCATATCGACGACCTGGGGAGGAGATCTGGCGTCGAGTTGAACACGATTCCGATCGCTGTGACTTGGCGTCTGCGCTTGTGGCTCTGCCAGCGATTTGCATAATCGAGGGAGTCGCTACTACTGCCAAAAAACCTTGGAATAGGGGAGATCGTCGACTAGAATCACAATTTTCGGAGTGCGAAACGAAAGTTTTTCGACCCCGAAACGACGTCTTATCGCCTGGGGCGATAATGGGGCTCGAGCGCCTCTGAGTGCCGATTCCGAATTGTGTCTTATAAGCGATTCCAATAACCGAGCGAAAACGTTATGCCCGATTGAGCGAAGCAGTGTCCGTATGCGATCGCATCGCAGCCTGCGACCGCACTCCCGGAGAGGAATTTGGGCGCCGGACCGGAAATCTCCGAATGCGACCTTTTACCGACTGGGTCGAAGTGCCGATTCTGAATTAGGGCCTCCCTGGCGGTTCCGAACCCCGGCGAATAAATATCCGCGTCCGACCGGAGGGTAAGGCAGTCGGTGTACTAGTACCACGCTCCAGGGGGAATTTTTGCCCCGGAACGGAATTCCGCAAAAACCAGCGCCCTGTCGACCGTCTCGGAGTGTCGATTCCAAATTGTGGTCACATAAGCAATTCCGATGCCCGTGCGAAAGTTATGCCCAATTCTTTCGCTGAAGGGGTGGGAATAAACCAGGGGGTGACTACATCGGCGATGTTCGGGCACCCATCCACGACCTGGGAGGGATCTCGCGTCGAGTGAATACGACTTTCGATCGCTGTGACTGGGCGGCTCCCCGTGTGGCTCCGTCCGTGATTCGCGTAATCGAGGGAGTCGCTACTGCAAAAAAACCTTTGAATATGGTAGATCATCGCTAGAATCGCAATTCGGAGTGCGAAAACAAGTTTGTTCGACCCCGAAACGATGTCTTATAGCCTGAGGCAATAATGGGGCGTCAAGCGCCTCTTAGTGCCAATTCCGAATTGGGTCTTATAAGCGACTCCGATAACTGAGCAAAACGTTATCCCCGTTTGTGGCGAAATCGGCAATTTTCGGGCGCCCAGGTTTACAACGCGGGAGGAGCTCTCGGATCGCGATGGTCATGGCCTCCGACCTCCGTGATTGGCCGACTGTGGTTGCGGCCCCACAGGCAAGCCACGCGATCGAGGAAACGTCACTGTAAAAAATTGTGAATCGTCTGCAGTAACCAAAATTTCGCGCCCCGAAACGATGATTTTGGACTCGGAAACGGTGTCCTATCGCCTGAGGCATTATAGGCGTCCAGCGCCTCTGAGTTCCGATTCCGAATTGGGGTCTTATAAGCGATTCCGACAATCGAGCGGAAAGTTATGCCCGTTTTACCGAAGGCGTGTCGGAATTCGTGCACATCGGGAGCTGCGGCCGCCCTCCGGGAGCGGAATCCGGCGCCGGACTGGAAATCTTCGGGTCCGGCCCATGGCCGACGGGTTCGGAGTGCGCGTTCAGAATTGCGGCCTCGCGGGCGGTTTCGATCACCGGGCGAAGAAACATCCGCGTTTTACTGAAGGGGTGCGAAAATCAGTGTACTAGTACACATGCTCCGAGGTGGCATTTTGGGCTTCGGACTCGTAATTCCGCGAGACTGGCGTCATCTCGACCTGCTCGAGAGATGATTCCGACAAGTGGTCATATAAGCGATTCCGATACTCGGGCGGAAAGTTATGCCAAGTTCTTCCACTGGAGGGGGTGAGAGTAATCTGTCATGGTTTGCGTAATCGGCGATTTTCGGGCGCCCACGTTTAGGACGCGGGGAGGATCTCTCAGACCTTGATGACCGCGGCCTCCGACCTCTGTGATTGTCGACTCTGGTTGTGCAGACCCACACGCGAGCCACGTGATCGAGGAACGTCACTGCAAAAACTGCGAATCGTCTGCAGGAACCAAAATTTGGGGCCCGAAACGATGGATTTTGGACTCGAAAACGGTGTCTATCACCTGAGGCTTTAGCAGGCGACGAGCGCCTCTAAGGCCGATTCCGAATTGGGGTCTTATAAGCGATTCCGACAACCGAACGGAAAGTTATGCTCATTTTACGAAGGCGTGTTGGAATCCGTACGCATCGGGAGCTGCGGCCGCCCTCCGGAGCAGAATCTGGGTTCCAGACCAAAAATCTCCGGGTCTGGCCCAGGGCCGACCGGGTCGTAGTGCCGATTCGAAATTGTGGCCTCGCGGGCGGTTTCGATCACCGGGCGAAGAAATATCTGCGTTTAACGAAGGGGTGCGAAAATCGGTGTACTATTACACACGCTCTGAGGTGGCATTTCGGGCTTCGGACTCAGAATTCCACAAGACTGGCGTCATCATGACCGGATCGGAGAGACAATTCCGAAAAGTGGTCATACAAGCGATTCCAATACCCGGGCAAAAAAGTTATGCCCAGTTCTTCTACTGGAGGGGGTGAGAGTAATCCGTCAAGGGTGGCGAAATCGGCGATTTTCGGGCGCCCACGTTTATGATGCTAGTGGAGCTCTCGGCCCTCGATGGGCGCAGCCTCCGACCTCTGTGATTGGCCGACTGTGGGTAGCAGCCACACGGCGAGCCGCACGATCGAAGAAACGTCTCTGCAAAAATTGCGAATCGTCTGCAGGAACCGAAATTTTGGGGCCCGAAATGATGGCATTTGGACTCGGAAACGGTATCCTATCACCTGAAGCAATAGCAGGCAACGCGCGCCTCTGAGTGCCGTTCCGAATTGGGGTCTTATAAGCTATTCCGACAACCGAGCAAAAAGTTATGCCCGTTTTACCGAAGGCGTGTCGGAATCAGTGCGCATCGGGAGCTGCGGCCGCCCTCCGGGAGCGAAATCCGGGCACCAGACCGAAAATCTCTGGGTTTAGCATAGGGCCGACAGGGTCGGAGTGCCGATTCAGAATGGGGTCTCGCGGACGGTTTTCGATCACCGGGCGAAGAATATCCACGTTTTACTGAAGGGGCGAAAATAGTTGTATAGTACACACGCTCCGAGGTGGCATTTCGGGCTTCGAACTCGGAATTCCTCAAGACTGGCATCATCTCGACCGGCTCAGAGAGGTGATTTCGACAAGTGGTCATATAAGCGATTCCGATACCCAGGCGGAAAGTTATGCCTAGTTCTTCCACTGGAGGGGGTAGAGTAATCCGTCAGGGGTGGCGAAATCGGCGATTTTCGAGCACCCTCATTTACGACACGGAGGAGCTCTCGGACCGCGATGGTCGTGGCCTCCGACCTTCGTGATTGGCCAACTATGGGTTGGCGGCCCCATATGCAAGCCGCGCAATTGACGAACGTCGCTGTAAAAAACTGCTGCGATCGTCTACAGGATCCGAAATTTCAGGGCCTGAAATGATGGATTTTGGACTCAGAAACGGTGTCCTATTGCCTAAGGCAATAACAGGCAACAAGTGCCTCTAATTGCCGATTCCGAATTGGTGTCTTATAAGCGATTCCGACAACCGAGCGGAAAGTTATGCCCGTTTTACCGAAGGCGTGTCGGAATCCGTGCGCATCGGGAGCTGCGGCCGCCCTCCGGGAGCGGAATCCAGACGTCGCACTGGAAATCTCCGGCTCCAGCCCAGGGCCGACCGGGTCGGAGTGCCAATTCGGAATTGGGGCCTCACGGGCGGTTTTGATCACCGGGCGAAGAAATATCCGCGTTTTACCGAAGGGGTAAGAAAATCGATGTACTAGTACACACGCTCTGAGGTGGCATTTTGTGCTCCGAACTCGGAATTCCGCGAGACTGGCGTCATCTCGACCGGCTCGGAGAGGCGATTCCGAACAGTGGTCATATAAGCGATTCGATACTTGGGCAGACAGTTATGCCTATCTTCCACTGGAGGGATGAGAGTAATCCGTCAGGGGTGGCGAAATCGGCGATTTTCGGGCGCCCACGTTTACGACGCAGGGAGGAGCTCTCGGACCACGATGGCCGTGGCTCCAACTCCGTGAGTGGGCGACTATGGTTGCGGCCCCACAGGAGAGCCGCACGATCGAGGAAATGTCACTGCAAAAAATTGCGAATCGTCTGCAGGAACCGAATATTGAGGCCAAAATGATGGATTTTGACTCAGAAACGGTGTCCTGTCGCCTGAGGCAATAGCAAGCAACGAGAGCCTCTGAGTGCCGATTCCGAATTGGGATCTTATAAGCGATTCCGAAAACTGAGCGGAAAGTTATGCCTATTTTATCGAAGGCATGTCAGAATCCGTGCACATCGGGAGCTGCGGCTGCCCTCCGGGAGCGGAATCCGGGTACCGAACCAGAAATCTCTGGGTCTGGCCTAGGGCTGACCAGGTCGGAGTGCCGATTCGGAATTGCGGCCTCGCGGGTGGTTTCGATCACCGGGCAAAGAAATATCTGCGTTTTACCGAAGGGTGCGAAAATCAGTGTACTAGTACACACCGCTCTAAGGTGGCATTTCGGGTGCCGAACTCGGAATCCGTGAGCTAGCGTCATCTCGACGGCTCGGAGAGACGATTCCGACAAGTTGGTCATAAAAGCATTCTGATACCCGTCGAAAGTTATGCCAGTTCTTCCACTGGAGGGGGTGAGAGTAATCCGTCAGGGGTGGCGAAATCGGCGATTTTCGGGCGCCCACATTTACGACGCGAGGAGGAGCTCTCGGACCGCGATGGCCGCAGCCTCTGACCTCCATGATTTGCCGACTGTGAGTTGCCGTCCCACAGGCGAGCCGCACGATCGAGGAAACGTCACTGCAAAAAACTGCGAATCGTCTGCAGGAACCGAAATTTTGGGTCCCGGAACGATGGATTTTGGACTCGGAAACGGTGTCCTATCGCCTGAGGCACTAGAAGGCAACGAGCGCCTCTGAGTGCCGATTCCGAATTGGGTCTTATAATTGATTCTCACAACCGAGCGGAAAGTAATGCCCGTTTCACCGAAGACATGTCGGAATCCGTGCGCATCGGGAGCTGCAGCCGCCCTCCGGGAGCGGAATCCGGGCACCGGACCGGAAATCTCTGGGTCCCGCCCAGGGCCGACCGGGACGGAGTGCCGATTCGGATTTGCACCTCGCGGGCGGTTTTGATCACCGGGCGAAGAAATATCCACATTTTACCGAAGTGGTGCGAAAATCGGTGTACTAGTACACACGCTCCGAGGTGGCATTTCCGCTCCGAACTCAGAATTCCGCGAGACTTTCGTCATCTCGACCAGCTCAGAGAGACGATTCCGACAGGTTGTCATATAAGTGATTTCGATACCCGGCGGAAAGCTATGCCCATTTCTTCCATTGGAGGGGGTGAGAGTAATCCGTCAAGGGTGCGAAATCGGCGATTTTCGGCACCCACGTTTACAACGCGAGAAGGAGCTCTCGGACCGCGATGGCCACGGCCTCTGAGCTCTGATGGCCGACTGTGGGTTGCGGCCCCACAGGCGAGCCGCACGATCGAGGAAATGTCACTGCAAAAAACTGCGAATCGTCTGCAGGAACCGAATATCTGAGGCCCGAAATGATGGATTTTGGACTCTAAACGTTGTCCTGTCGCCTAAGGCAATAGCAGGCAACGAGAGCCTCGATTTTCGATTATGAATATGGATCTTATAAGCGATTCCGACACCCGAGCGGAAAGTTATGCCCTTTTAACCAAAGGCGTGTGGGAATCCGTGCGCATCGGAGCTGCGCCGCCCTCCGGGAGTGGAATCTGGGTAGTAGACCGGAAATCTCCTGGTCTGGCCCGCTGGACCGGGTCGGAGTGCCGATTCGAAATTGCGGCCTCGCAGGCGTTTCGATCCCCGGGCGAAGAAATATCTGCGTTTTACCGAAGAGGTGCGAAAATTGTGTACTAGTACACACGCTCCGAGGTGGCATTTCGGGCTCCGAACTCAGATTCTTCGTCGAGACTTACGTCATCTCGACTGGCTCAGAGACCGATTCCGACAGGTGGTCATATAAGTGATTTTGATACCTGGGCGGAAAGTTATGCTCAGTTCTTCCATTGAGAGGGTGAGAGTACCGTTAAGGTGGCGAAATGGCGATTTTCGGCTTCCCCGTTTACGACGCGAGGAGGATCTCTC
The DNA here is from genome assembly GCA_014218235.1 of Colocasia esculenta. Lineage (NCBI taxonomy): Eukaryota > Viridiplantae > Streptophyta > Magnoliopsida > Alismatales > Araceae > Colocasia > Colocasia esculenta. Next base: position 16,384 of record JACBKR010003375.1, read on the forward strand.
GGACCGCGATGGCCGCGGCCTCTGACCTCCGTGATTGCCGATTGTGGTTGCGGCCCCAAGGCGAGCCGCACAATCGAGGAAATGCCACTACAAAAAACTGCGAATCGTCTGCAGGAACTGAAATTTGGGGCCCGAAATGATGATTTTGGACTCGAAAATGGTGTCCTATCACTTGAGGTAGCAGCACGACCGTCTCTAAGTGCTGATTCCGAATTGGGGTCTTATAAGTGATTCTGACAACCGAGCGGAAAGTTATGCCTGTTTTACCGAAGGCGTGTCGGAATCCAAGCGCATCGAGAGTTGCGGCCGCCCTCCGGGAGTGAAATCCGGGCACCGGACCAGAAATCTTCGGGTCCAGCCTAGGGCCGACGGGTCGGAGTGCCGATTCGGAATTGGGGCCTCGCGGGCGGTTTCGATCACCGGGCCAAGAAATATCTGCATTTTAACGAAGGGGTGCGAAAATCTGTGTACTAGTACACACGCTCCGAGGTGGCATTTCGGGCTCCAGACTCGCAATTCTGCCAGACTGGCGTCATCTCGACTGGCTCGGAGAGAAGATTCCGACAAGTGGTCATATAAGCGATTCTGATACCCGGTCGGAAAGTTATGCCTAGTTCTTCCACTGGTGGGGGTGAGAGTAATCCGTCAGGGGTGGCAAAATCGCGAATTTTCGAGCGCCCATGTTTACGACGTGGGGAGGAGCTCTCAGACCGCGATGGCCGCGGCCTACGACCTCCGTGATTGGCCGACTATGGGTTGCGGCCCCACAGACAAGCCGCGTGATCGAGGAAACGTCACTGCAAAAATTGCGAATCGTCTGCAGGAACTGAAATTTTGAAGCCCGAAACGATGGATTTTGGACTCGAAAATGGTGTCCTGTCGCCTGAGGAAATTTTAAGCAACGAGCGCCTCTGAGTGCTGATTCCGAATTGGGGTGTTATAAGCGATTCCGACAACCGAGCAGAAAGTTATGCCCATTTTACTGAAGGGGTGTCGGAATCCGCGCATCGAGAGCTGCGGCCGCCATCGGAGGGCGGAAAAAGTGCGCCAGATCAATAATCTCTGGGTCCAGCCCAGGGCCGACTGGGTCGGAGTGCCGATTCGGAATTGGGGCCTCGCGGGCGGTTTCGATCACCGGGCGAAGAAATATCCGTGTTTTACCGAAGTGGTGCGAAAATCGGTGTACTAGTACACACGCTCCGAGGTGGCATTTCGGGCTCCGAACATGATATTCTGTGAGACTGGCGTCATATCGACCGGCTCGGAGAGACGATTCCGACAAGTGGTCATATAGGCGATTCCGATACCCGGGCCGAAAGTTATGCACAGTTCTTCCACTGGAGGGGTGAGAGTAATCCGTCATGGGTGGCGAAATCGGTGATTTTTGGGCGCCCACGTTTACGACGCGAGGAGGAGCTCTTGGACAGCGATGGCCGCGGCCTCCGACCTCCATGATTGGCGACTGTGGGTTGCGGCCCCACAGGCGAGCCGCACGATCGAGTGAAACATCAACGCAGAAAACTGCGAATAGTTTGCAGGAACCGAAATTTCAGGGCCCGAAATGATGGATTTTGGACTCGGAAACGGTGTCTTATCGCCTGAGGCAATAGCAAGCGACGAGCGTCTCTGAGTGCCGATTCTGAATTGGGGTCGTATAAGCGATTTCGACAATAGAGCGGAAAGTTATGCCCGTTTTACCGAAGGCGTGTCGAAATCCGTACGCATCGGGAGCTGCGGCCGCCCTCCGGGAGTGGAATCCGGGCGCCGAACCAGAATCTCCGGGTCTGGCCCAGGGCCGACCGGGTGGGAGTGCCGATTCGGAATTGCAGCCTCGTGGGGGGTTTCGATCTCCGGGCGAAGAAACATCTGCGTTTTACCGAAGGGGGTGCAAAAATCAGTGTACTAGTACACACGCTCCGAGGTGGCGTTTCGGGCTACGGACTCGGAATTCCACAAGACTAGCGTCATATCGACCAGCTCGGAGTGACGATTCCTAAAAGTGGTCATATAAGCGATTCCGATACCCGGGCGGAAAGTTATGCCCAGTTCTTCCACTGGGGGGGGTGAGAGTAATCCGTCAAGGCTGGCGAAATCGGTGATTTTCGGGTACCCACGTTTACACGCAAAGAGGAGCTCTCAGACCGCGATGGCCGCGGCCTCCTTCCTCCATGATTGGCCGATTGTGGGTTGCGGCCCCAATGGTGAGCCGCACGATCGAGGAAACGTCACTGCAACAAACTGCGAATCATCTACAGGAACCAAAAATTCGGGGTCCGAAATGATGGATTTTGGACTAAAAATGGTATCCTATTTCCTGAGGTAATAATAAGCGACGAGCGCCTCTGAGTGCCGATCCGAATTGGGGTCTTATAAGCGATTCCGACAACCGAGCGGAAAGTTATGCCCATTTTACCGAAGGCGTGTCGGAATCCGTGCGGATCGGGAACTGCGGCCGCCCTCCGGGAGCGGAATCTAGGCGCCGGACCGGAAATCTTCGGGTCCAACCCAGGGCCAACGGGTCGGAGTGCCGATTCGCAATGGGGCCTCGCGGGCGGTTTCGATCACCGGGCGAAGAAATATCCGCATTTTAACGAAGGGGTGTGAAAATCGGTGTACTAGTACACACGCTCCGAGGTGGCATTACAGGCTCCGGACACAGAATTCTGCGAGACTAGAGTCATCTCGACCGGCTCGGAGAGACGATTCCGACAAGTGGTCATATAAGCGATTCCGATACCTGGGCAGAAAGTTATCCCAGTTCTTCCACTGGAGGGGGTGAGAGTAATCCGTCAGGGGTCGCGAAATCGGCGATTTTCGGGCGCCCACATTTACGAAGCGAGGAGGAGCTCTCGGACTGCGATGGCCGCGTCCTCCGACCTCCATGATTGGCGGAATGTGGATTGCGGCCCGACAGGCGAGCCGCACGACGAGGGAACATCACCTTAAAAAACTGCGAATCGTCTGCAGGAACCAAAATTTTGGGGCCCGAAATGATAGATTTTGGACTCGGAAATGGTGTCCTATCGCGTGAGGCAATAGCAGGCAACGAGCGCCTCTGAGTGTTGATTCTGAATTGAGGTCTTATAAGCGATTCCGACAACCGAGCGGAAAGTTATGCCCGTTTTACCGAAGGCGTGTCGGAATCCGTGCGCATCGAGAGCTGCGGCCGCCCTCCGGGAGCAGAAACCGGGCGCCGGACTGGAAATCTTTGGGTCCGGCCCAGGGCCGACCGGGTTGGAGTTCCGATTTGGAAATGCGGCCTCACAGGTGGTTTCGATCACGGGCGAAGAATATCTGCATTTTACCGAAGGGGTGCGAACATTGGTGTACTAGTACACACTCTACGAGGTGGCATTTCAGGCTGCGGACTCAGAATTCTGCGAGACTAGCGTCATCTCGACCGGCTCAGAGAGTCGATTCCGACAAGTGGTCATATAAGCGATTCCGATACCCGGGTGGAAAGTTATGCTCAGTTCTTCCACTAGAGGGGGTGAGAGTAATCCGTCAGGGTTGGCGAAATCGGCGATTTTCGGGCGCCCACGTTTACGACACGGGGAGGAGCTCTCGGACCGCAATGGTCGTGGCCTCCGACCTCCGTGATTGGCAGACTATGGGTTGCGGCCCCACAGGCGAGCGCGTGATTGAGGAAACGTTACTGCCAAAAAACTGCGAATCGTCTGCAGGAACTGAAATTTCGGGGCCCGAAACGATGGATTTTGGACTCGGAAACGGTGTCCTATCGCCTGAGGCAATAGCAAGCAACGAGCGCCTCTGAGTGCCGATTCCGAATTGGGGTTTATAGGGTGTTTGGGAGCAATTAAAAAAAAACTATTTTCTACCTAAAAAATATGTTACATTGTTTTTAATTTTAAATTAAAATTATGGTAACATGATGTTACCTGTTTGGTAAAAACATCAAAATTTTTTAAAATTATGACGATGTGTTTGGGGCGATGGAGGGCCGTCGTGGCGGGGGAGGGGGAGTAGGGGGGGGGGCAGGTGGGTGTTCCGGGCAGGGGGAGGGGCCGGGGTGCAGCGCGGGGAGTGCCGGGGGGGGGCTGGGGGGTGGCTGGCGTGGGGGCTCGCGGGGGAGGGGCAGGGGTGCCGCACAGGGGGGGCTGGCGGGGGGGTGCAGCGCGGGGGGGGGGGGGGGGGGGAGGGGGGGGGGGGGGGAGAGGAGGGGGGCGCCGGCGGGGGAGGGGGGTGCAGCGCAGGGGGGGGAGAGGGCACCGGCGGGGGGGGTGGGAGGGGAGGGTGGTGCAGCGCAGGGGAGGGGAGAGGGCGCTGGCGGGGGAGGGGGTGCAGTGCATGGGGGGAGAGGGCGCCAGTGGGGGGGTGGGGGGGAGGGGGTGCAGAGCAGGGGAGGGGAGAGGGCGCTGGCGGGGGAGGGGGGTGCAGTGCAGGGGGGGGGAGAGGAGAAGGAGGGGGCACCGGCGGGGGGCTCACGGGGAAGGAGGAGGGGGGGGTTGGGCGTAGAGGAGTCATGTGTGTCAGTGTGTTTAAAAAAAACAACAGGTGAGGACTTGTTTTGTTTTGGGGAGAGTTTTAAACGGGGTTAGTTTTCTTCCAAAAAAAAGAAATTACCTTACCAAACGTGTATGTATGTGCATCTCTTTCTTTTTTTAAATTTGAGAGAAACAATTGGTAAAAAACTGTAACTAAACACCCTATTATAAGCGATTCCGACAACCGAGTGGAAAGTTATCCCCGTTTTACCGAAGGCGTGTCAGAATCCGTGCGCATCGGGAGCTGCGGCCGCCCTCCGGGAGCGGAATCCGAGCACCGGACCAGAAATCTCTGGGTGCAGCCCTGGGCTGACCGGGTCAGAGTGCCAATTCGGAATTGGGGCCTCGCGGGCGGTTTCGATCACGAGCGAGAGAAGAAATATCTGCGTTTTACCGAAGGGGTGCGGAAAATCGGTGTACTAGTACACATGCTCCAAGGTGGCATTTTGGGCTCCAGACTAGGAATTCTGCGAGACTGGCGTCATCTCGACCGACGGCTCGGAGAGACGATTCCGACAAGTGGTCATATAAGCGATTCCGATACACGGGAGGAAAGTTATGTCCAGTTCTTCCACTGGAGGGGGTGAGAGTAATCCGTTAGGGGTGGCGAAATCGGCGATTTTCGGACGCCCACGTTTACGACGTGGAGAGGAGCTCTCGGACTGCGAAGGCCTTGGCCTCCGACCTCTGTGATTGGCCGACTGTTGGTTGCGGCCCCACAGGCGAGCCGCGAGATCGAGGAAACGTCACTGCAAAAAATTTTGAATCGTCTGTAGGAACCAAAATTTTGGGGCCCGAAACGATGGATTTTGGACTCGGAAACGGTGTCCTATCACCTGAGGCATTAGCAGGCAACGAGCGCCTCTGAGTGCCGATTCCGAATTGGGTTCTTATAAGCGATTTCGACAACCGAGCGTAAAGTTATGCTTGTTTTACCGAAGGCGTTTCGGAATCCGTGCACATCGGGAGCTGCGGCCGCCCTCCGGGAGCAGAATCCTGGCACCGGACCAGAAATCTCTGGGTCCGGCCCAGGGCCGACCGGGAAAGAGTGCCGATTCGTAATTGGTGCCTCGCGGGTGGTTTCGATCACCGGGCGAAGAAATATCTGCGTTTTACGGAAGGGGTGTGAAAATCGGTGTACTAGTACACACTCTCTGAGGTGGCATTTCGGGCTCCGGACTCGGAATTCCACAGAGACCGACGTTATCTGGACTGGATCGGAGAGACGATTCCGACAAGTGGTCATATTAGCGATTTCGATACACGGGCGGAAAGTTATGCCTAGTTCTTCGACTGGAGGGGGTGAGAGTAATCCATCAGGGGTGGCGAAATCGCCAATTTTCGGGCGCCCACATTTACGACTCGGGGAGGAGCTCTCAGACCACGATGGCCGCATCCTCCGACCTCGTGATTGGCCGACTATGGGTACGGCACCCACAGGCGAGCCGCGCGCGATCGAGGAAACGTCACTACAAAAAATTACAAATCGTCTGCAGGAACTGAAATTTCGAGGCCCAAAACGATGTATTTTGGACTCGGAAACGGTGTCCTGTCGCCTGAGGGAATAGCAGGCAACGAGAGCCTCTGAGTGTCGATTCTGAATTGGGATCTTATAAGCGATTCCAACAACCGACGGAAAAGTTATGCCCGTTTTACCGAAGGCGTGTCGGAATCCGTGCGCATCGGGAGCTGCAGCTGCCCTCCGGGAGCGGAATCCGGGCACCGGACCGGAAATCTCTGGGTCTGGCCCAGGGCCGACCGGTCGGAGTGTCGATTCAGAATTGTGGCCTCGCAGGCGGTTTCGATCACCGGGCGAAGAAATATCTGTGTTTTACCGAAGGGGTGCGAAAATCAGTGTACTAGTACACACTCTCCGAGATGGCATTTCGGGCTTCGGACTCAAAATTCCGCGAGACTGGCGTCATCTCGACCGGCTCGTAGAGACGATTCCGACAAGTTATGCCCAGTTCTTCCACTGGAGGGGGTGAGAATCCGTCAGGGGTGGCGAAATCGGCGATTTTCGGGTGCCCACGTTTACGATGTGGGGAGGAGCTCTCGGACCGCGATGGTCGTGGCCTCCGACCTCTGTGATTGACCGACTATGGGTTGCGGCCCCAAAGGCGAGCCGCGCGATTGAGGAAGCGTCACTGCAAAAAATTGCGAATCGTCTGCAGAACCTGAAATTTCAGGGCCCAAAACTATGGATTTTGGACTCGAAAACGGTGTCCTATCACCCGAGGCAATAGAAAGCAACGAGCGCCTCTGAGTGCCGATTCCAAATTGGGGTCTTATAAGCGATTCCGACAACCGAGCGGAAAGTTATCCCCGTTTTACCGAAGGCGTGTCAGAATCCGTGCGTATCGGGAGCTGCGGCCGCCCTCCAGGAGCGAAATCCGAGCACCGAACTGGAAATCTCTGGGTCCGGCCCAGTGCCGACCGGGTCGGAGTGCTGAATCGGAATTGGGGCCTCGCAGGCAGTTTCGATCACCGGGCGAAGAAATATCTGTGTTTTACCGAAGGGGTGTGAAAATCGGTGTACTAGTACACAAGCTCCGAGGTGGCATTTCGGGCTTCGGGCTCGGAATTCCGTGAGATTGGCGTCATCTCGACCGGCTAGGAGAGGCGATTCCGACAAGTGGTCATATAAGCGATTCCGATACCCGGGTGGAAAGTTATGCCTAGTTTTTCCACTGGAGGGGGTGAGAGTAATCCGTCAAGAGTGGCGAAATAGGCGATTTTTGGACGCCCACGTTTACGACGCGGGGAGGATCTCTTGGACCACGATGACCGCGGCCTCTGACCTCCGTGATTGCCGACTCTGGGTTGTGGACCCAAATGCGAGCCGTGCGATCGAGGAAACGTCACTGCAAAAAACTGCGAATCGTCTGCAGGAACAGAAATTTCGGGGCCCGAAACGATGGATTTTGGACTCGGAAACGGTGTCCTATTGACTTAGTCAATAGAGAGCAACGAGCGCCTCTGAGTGCTGATTCCGAATGGGGGTCTTATAAGCGATTCCGACCACATAGCAGAAAGTTATGCTCGTTTTAACCGAAGGCGTGTCGGAATCCGTGCGCATCGGGAGCTGCGGCCGCCCTCCGGGAGCGGAATCCGGCACCAGACCGGAAATCTCTGGGTCCGCCCCAGGGCCGACCAGGTCGAAGTGCCGATTCGTAATTGGGGCCTCGAGGCGGTTTCGATCACGGGTGAAGAAATATCAGCATTTTATCGAAGGGGTGTGAAAATCGGTGTACTAGTCCACAATCTCTGAGGTGGCATTTCGGCTTGGACTCGCAATTCTGCCAGACCGGCGTCATCTCGACCGTCTAGGAGAGACGATTCCGAAAAGTGGTCATATAAGCGATTCTGATACCCGGGTGGAAAGTTATGCCTAGTTCTTCCACTGGAGGGGGTGAGAGTAATCCGTGAGGAGTGGCGAAATTGGAGATTTTCGGGCGCCCACGTATACGATGCGAGGAGGATCTCTCGGACCACGATGACCACGGCCTCCGACCTCCGTGATTGGCCGACTCTGGGTTGCGGACCCACACGCGAGCCGCGTGATCGAGGAAACGTCACTGCAAAAAACTGCGAATCGTCTGCAGGAACCGAAATTTCGGGGCCCGAAACGATGGATTTTGGACTTGGAAACGGTGTCCTATCGCCTGAGGCAATAGCCGCGACGAGCGCCTCTGCGTGCCGATTCCGAATTGGGGTCTTATAAGCGATTCCGACAACTGAGCGGAAAGTTATGCCCGTTTTACCAAAGGCGTGTCGGAATCCGTGCGCATCGAGAGCTGCGGACGCCCTCCGGGAGCGGAATCCGGGCGCCGGACCGGAAATCTCTGGGTCTGGCCTAGGGCCGACCGGGTCGGAGTTTCGATTCGGAATTGGCGCCTCGCGTCCGGTTTCGATCACCGAACGAAGAAATATCCGCGTTTTACCGAAGGGGTGCAAAAATCGGTGTACTAGTACACACGCTCTGAAGTGGCATTTCGGGCTCCGGACTCGGAATTCCGCGAGACTTGCGTCATCTCGACCTGCTCGGAGAGACGATTTCGACAAGTGGTCATATAAGTGATTCTGATACCCGGGCGAAAAGTTATGCCCAGTTCTTCCACTAGAGGGGGTGAGAGTAATCTGTCAAGGGTGGCAAAATCGGCGATTTTCGGGTGCCCACGTTTACGACGTGGGGAGGAGCTCTCGGGTCGAGATGGTCGTGGCCTCCGACCTCCGTGATTGGCCGACTATGGGTTGCGGCCCCAAAGGCGAGCCGCGCGATTGAAGAACCGTCACTACAAAAAACTGCGAATCGTCTGCAGGAACTGAAATTTCGGGGCCCGAAACGATGGATTTTGGACTTGGAAACAGTGTCCTATCGCTTAAGGCGATAGCAAGCAATGAGCGCCTCTGAGTGCCGTTCCGAATTGGGGTCTTATAAGCGATTCCGACAACCGAGCGGAAAGTTATCCCCGTTTTACCGAAGCATGTTAGAATCTGTACGCATCGGGAGCTGCGGCCGCGCTCCGGGAGCGGAATCCGGCGCCAGACCGAAAATCTCTGGGTCTGGCACAGGGCCGACCGGGTCGGAGTGTCGATTGGGAATTGGGGCCTCGCAGGCAGTTTCGATCACCGGGCGAAGTAATATCCACTTTTTACCGAAGGGGTGCGAAAATCGGTGTACTAGTACACACGCTCCGAGGTGGCATTTCGGGCTTCGGACTCCGAATTCCACGAGACTTGCGTCATCTCGACCGGCTCGAAGAGGTAATTTCGACAAGTGGTCATATAGGCGATTCTGATACCCGGGCGGAAAGTTATGCCCCGTTCTTCTACTGGAGGGGGTGAGAGTAATCCGTCAGGGGTGGCGAAATCAGCGATTTTCGGGCACCCACGTATACGACGCGGGGAGGAGCTCTCGGACAGCGATGTCCGCGGCCTCCGACCTCCGTGATTGGCCGATCTAGGTTGCGGACCCACACGCGAGCCGCGTGATCGAGGAAACGTCACTGTAAAAAACTACGAATCGTGTGCAGGAATCGAAATTTTGGGGCCCAAAACAATGGATTTTGGACTCGAAAACGGTGTCCTATCACATGAGGCTATAGCATGCGACGAGCGCCTCTGAGTGCCGATTCCGAATTGGGGTCTTATAATCCATTCCGACAACCGAGCGGAAAGTTATGCCCATTTTACCGAAGGCGTGTCGGAATCCATGCGCATCGAGAGCTGCGGCCGCGCTCCGGGAGCGGAATCCGGGCGCAGACCGGAAATCTCCGGGTCCGGCACAGGGCCGACTGGGTCGGAGTGCCGATTCGGAATTGGGTCCTCGCGGGCGGTTTCGATCACCGGGCGAAGAAATATCCACTTTTTACCGAAGGGGTGCGAAAATCGGTGTACCAGTACACACGCTCCGAGGTGGCATTTCGGGCTTCAGACTCCGAATTCCGCAAGACTGTGTCATCTCTCGACCGGCTCAGAGAGACGATTCCGACAAGTGGTCATATAGGCGATTCCGAACCCCAGTCGAAAAGTTATGCCCAATTCTTCCACTGGAGGGGGTGAGAGTAATCCGTCAAGGGTGGCGAAATCCACGATTTTCGGGCACCCACGTATACTACGATGGGAGGATCTCTTGGACCACGATGACCGCGGCCTCCGACCTCCGTGATTGGCCGACTCTGGTTGCAGACCCACACGCGAGCCGCGTGATCGAGGAAACATCACTGTAAAAAATTGAGAATCGCTTACAGGAACTGAAATTTCGGAGCCTGAAACGATGGATTTTGGACTCGAAAACGATGTCCTATCGCCTTAGGCCATAGCAAGCGACGAGCGCCTCTGAGTGCCGATTCTAAATTGGGGTCTTATAAGCGATTCCGACAACCGAGCATAAAGTTACGCCCGTTTTACTGAAAGTGTGTCGGAATCCGTGCGCATCAGGAGCTGCGGCCGCGCTCCGGGATTGGAATTCGGGTGCCGGACCGGAAATCTACGGGTTCGGCCGACGGCCGACCGGGTCAGAGTGCCGATTCGGACTTGGGGCCTCGTGGGCGTTTTTGATCACCGGGCAGAAATATCCCCTTTTTACCGAAGGGGTGCGAAAATCGGTTGTACTAGTACACATGCTCTGAGGTGGCATTTCGTGCTTTGGACTCCGAATTCCACGATACTGGCGTCATCTCGACCGGCTCGGAGAGGCAATTTCGACAATTGGTCATAGAGGCGATTTCGATACCCGGGCAGAATGTTATGCCCAGTTCTTCCACTGGAGGGCGTGAGAGTAATCCGTCAGGGGTGGCAAAATCGGCGATTTTCGGGCGCCCATGTATACTACGCGGGGAGGATCTCTCGGACTGTGATGACCGCAGCCTCCGACCTCCGTGATGTCCGACTCTGGGTTGCGGACCCCACGCGAGACACGCGTGCTCGAGAAACGTCACTGTAAAAAATTACGAATCGCTTGCAGGAACTGATATTTTGGGGCCCGAAACGATGGATTTTGGACTCGAAAACGATGTCCTATCGCCTTAGGCAATTGCAAGCGACGAGCGCCTCTGAGTGCCGATTCCGAATTGGGGTCTTATAGGAGATTCCGACAACCGAGCGGAAAGTTTCCCGTTTAACCGAAGCGTGTCGGAATCCATGCGCATCGGGAGTTGCGGCCGCTCTCCGGGAGCGGAATCCGGGCGCCGGACCGGAAATCTCCGGGTCCATCCTAGGGCCGACCGGGTCGGAGTTCCGATTCGGAATTGGGGCCTCGCGGGTGGTTTCACTCACGGGCGAAGAAATATCCACTTTTTACCGAAGGAGTGCGAAAATCAGTGTACTAGTACACACGCTCCGTGGTGGCATTTCGGGCTTCGAACTCCGAATTGTGCGAGACTGGCGTCATCTCGACTGGCTCAGAGAGACAATTCCGACAAGTAGTCATATAGGCGATTCCGATGCCCGGGCGGAATGTTATGCCTAGTTCTTCCACTGGAGGGGGTGAGCGTAATCTGACAGGGGTGGCAAAATCGGCGATTTTTTGGCGCCCAAGTATACGACGCGGGGAGGATCTCTCAGACCGCGATGACCGCGGCCTCCGACCTCCGTGATTGGCCGACTCTGGGTTGCGGACCCACATGCAAGCCACGTGATCGAGGGAACATCACTGTAAAAACTGTGAATCGTCTGTAGGAACCGAAACTTCGGGGCCCGAAACGATGGATTTTAGACTCAGAAACGGTATCCTATCGCCCAAGGCAATAGTAGGCGACGAGCGCCTCTGAGTGCCGATTCCAAATTGGGGTCTTATAAGTGATTCCGACAACCGAGCGGAAAGTTATGCCCGTTTTACCGAAGACGTGTCGGAATCCATGCGCATCGGGAGCTGTGGCCGCGCTCTGGGAGCGGAATTCGGGCGCCGGACGGAAAATCTCCGGGTCTAGCCCAGTGCCGACCAGGTCGGAGTGCCGATTCAGAATTGGGGCCTCGCGGGCGGTTTCGATCACTGGGTGAAGAAATATCCACTTTTTATCGAAGGGGTGTGAAAATCGGTGTACTAGTACACGCTCCGAGGTGGCATTTCGGGCTTTGGACTCCGAATTCCACGAGACCTGAGTCATCTCGACTGGCTCGGAGAGGCGATTCCGACATGTGGTCGAAATGCCACCTCGGAGATTTTTGGGATTTACCGAAGGTGTGTCGGAATCCGTGCGCATCGGGAGCTGCGGCCGCGCTCCGGGAGCGGAATCCGGGCGCCGGACCGAAAATCTCCGGGTCCGGCCCAGGGCCGACCGGGTCGGAGTGTCGATTGGGAATTGGGGCTCGCGGGCGGTTTCGATCACCGGGCGAAGAAATATCCACTTTTTACCGAAGGGGTGCGAAAATCGGTGTACTAATACACACGCTCCGAGGTGGCATTTCGGGGTTCGGACTCCGAATTCCACGAGACTTGCGTCATCTTGACCGGCTCGGAGAGGCGATTCCGACAAGTGGTCATATAGGCAATTCCGATACCCGGGCGGAAAGTTATGCCCAGTTCTTCCACTAGAGGGGGTGAGAGTAATCCGTCAGGGGTGGCGAAATCGGTGATTTTCGGGAGCCCACGTATACGACGCGGGGAGGAGCTCTCAGACCGCGATGACCGCAGCCTCCGACCTCCGTGATTGACAGACTCTGGGTTGCGGACCCACACACGAGCCGCGTGATAGAGGAAACGTCACTGTAAAAAACTGCGAATCGCTTGCAGGAACTGAAATTTTGGAGCCTGAAACGATGGATTTTGGACTCGGAAACGGTGTACTATCACCTTAGGCCTTATCAAGCGACGAGCGCCTCTGAGTGCCGATTTCGAATTGTGGTCTTATAAGCGATTCCGACAACCGAGCGGAAAGTTACACCCGTTTTACCGAAAGCGTGTCGGAATCCGTGCGCATCGAGAGCTGCGGCAGCGCTTCGGGAGCGGAATTCGGGCGCCAGACCAGAAATCTCCGGGTCCGGCCTAGGGCCGACCGGGTCAGAGTGCCGATTCGGAATTGGGGCCTCGTGGGCGGTTCGATCACTGGGCGAAGAAATATCCACTTTTTACCAAAGTGGCATCTCGGGCTCTGGATTCCGAATTTCGCGAGATCGACGTCATCTCGACCGGCTCGAAGAGACGATTCCGACAAGTGGTCATATTGGAAATTCCGATACCCGGGCGGAATGTTATGCCCAGTTCTTCCACTGGAGGGGGTGAGAGTATTCCGTCAGGGGTGGCGAAATCGGCGAT
>JACBKR010003376.1:0-29666 GCA_014218235.1 Colocasia esculenta
TATAGGAGGTCTGTTGACGGACGGACCTTCTACATATCCTTGAGCTGCCATTTATGTAGGCTCTTAAGATCGTGAGATCTTCTTCTTGAAGAGACTGGCTCTGATACGATTTGTTGCCCAGATATCAAGCCCAGAGGGGGGCGAATGGGTTGTTTAAAAAATCTTTTAGTAGAAATTCTTTAAATAATATAGACTAGACAGACAACACTAAGATCGATAGTTAGGGTTAGTGTTAATCAAACCAAACAAGCAAGCACCATGACAACAGTAAATTTTATTCTTGTTCGGACCTCCTATCCCAAGGAGTCCTATGTCTAGTCCCCAAGAAACCACTTGGGATTCCACTATGCAAGGGTATAGTCCCCTTAAGGACACTTACACATCCAGCCACAGCTGGCCTTCTCTTCTCAACCAGAAGAAGAATAACACCACCTGCACCAACATGTCTTGTCTTCACAACAGAAGAGGATCAACTAAAGGGAATGCGTTGTATGAGGGAGCCCCAAAGACCAAGCTTATAATCACTTGCTTGATCTGAGGCGAAGTCTGAGAGGCATACGATGATTACAAGATGACTCTCTCTCAGATCTACGCAAGCTCTAAAAAACAAATGCACTATTCTCACAGAGAGCTACGAGCTACTGATGGTTGGAATGGATGAGATGGCTCTTGTTGTTTTTTAGGTGACTGGAGTTTCAAGCATTTGAAGATCAAGAGTTCAAAACTATCTAACTTGCTTCCATGGAGTCACCAGTCTTCTATTTATCTTCTGCGAATATTTTGACCGTTGCAGTAGACGCTGAAATGTCCGTTGTCTCACAGCTTCATGCACGTTGGAGAGACTGGTCCGAAGCAAGGAGTAGGTGAGCATGCAGCAATTAATGCTTGGATTGACACTTACCCTTCAAGGAAAGATTGTCTGAATCTTCTATCCTTTTTGTCAGGTTGACAACTTCATCTTTGACGTGCGTTCATACAGAAGTCCTACATTCAATAAATGCTGACACCTAGACAACTTTTCTTTGTCTAAATTGTCAGTCAACATTAGTGGTCGTGCAGTATGAAGATACACCAAAAGGAATGTTATTCTGTCATCACAAAGCAAGATTTTATGTGACAAGTGAAGTAAGAAAGGATATCGTGTGGAAATATTATACTAACACAATAAATAATCAAGATCTTAGGATATAGTAAGATGCGCTGGAAGGCTTTTTGAAATCCACAGAGTTTCGAGCATATGCATATTAAGTATTATAAGGAATGAAAATAAGAAGATAAAGTAGGACTGTTCAAGAGCTATATAATTTTTTTTGAAAGTAAAGAACAATCTGTATAGAAATGATATTGATATCAAATTCATGATATAATCATGTGAGAAAGTAATCCATGTTGAAACCACGTCGATGTGATCATAATCCATGTATTAATATAATGAAATTGATGTTCTTTACTAAGGTGTCGTTTGGAACCGTGAGGGTGAGAGATTTTCGCCTGCAAAAGCTCTGACAAAGCTGCAGTGTTTTCAAATGGAGAGGCTTGATTTGGGTGTGCGTGTAGCTAGATTTTGGTTTTAAGAGAGAGAAAGACTGAGGACCTTCTCTGCGCAAAAGCGGTCCTGAGGCCGCTTTTCACTGATTTTGGAACTGGTAAGTGTTGTTATGGATGGGTTTTAATTTTTTTATCATTTTTTATAGATAAAAATTAGTTATTGATGCGGATAACGATGTAAACATGTTACATCAATAGCAGGCACATTAGGCGGTGTAGAAATCTCCTACGTCTGCAGCTTTGGCAGAAGTAGCCGATTTTGCAAATTTTAGATATATAAAAGCAATGCCAAACGGTGCCTAAGTCGTTACTTAACAGAAATAGATGAGCAGATGAAATCGTTGTTTCAATAAAGTCGTTGTTTCATAGAAGGTCATTATAGAGATGAAATTGTTGTAGCAACCGAATCGTTATTTGAGAGAAACAGAATTGTTGCAGCGACCAAATGGTTGTTTTAATGATGAATAGTTGTTTCAACGATGAAATCATTGTTTAAATGAAATCGATCATGAAATCGTTCTTTAAGTAAAATCAAATCATTGTTTTGAGCAAATCGTTGTCGTTGCGCTTAAATCGTTCTTTAAATGAAAACAAATCGTTGTTTAAGTGAAAGCAAATCGTTGTTTCGTACAAATCGTTCTTTAGATGAAAGCAGATCATTATTTCGATCAAATCATTGTTTAACTGAAAGCAAATCATTGTTTCGATCAAATCGTTGTTTAAGTGAAAGCAAATTGTTGTTTCGATCAAATCGTTGTTTAAGTGAAAGGAAATTGTTGTTTTGATCAAATCGTTCTTTAAGTAAAAGCAAATCGTTGTTTTACTTATGAAATCATTGTGAGACCGAAATCATGTTTTACTTATGAAATCGTTGTGGGATGGAAATCGTTATTTAAGTGACTTACAAAATCGTTATGGCGATCGAATCGTTGTTTCTATAAAGGAAATCGTTGTGTACTTAGAAAAAACATATGCATTTGAACTTGCAGCAGTGTCTGAGTTTAACTTACAGATTTGCTTGATTTTTTTCTGTAGATAATCTTTAGAAACATTTGTTAGAAAGTATTTTACATGGTTTTCTTAATCACCAAAAATTACATATATAATTCATGATAAATTTTATATGGAGATGGACTGATCATCACACACAAGGCACACCGAGAACACGTGAAGAGGAAACCACCTGAAGCACAGGTCCTCACAAGGCCAGGCCAACGATGCCCATGAAAGCTAGGCATAGCCAAGCTATAACTTCCGTGCAAGCTGGTAACGAATCACACTTGGAAACATCGTAAGTGAAATGATGAAACCACAACAACAACCACGCCACCACCACTGGCAATAAAGAGCAACCATAGGCTACTCACCACTCGCCAGCCGGCTCTTGCCTACAACCTCCCGATAAGAGTGAGGCCAATGAGCCACCACAGAAATACCACAACTATAGTGCCCTAGTTTTTGCTGAAGTGAATGGTCCAATTGTGTATGTGTTTTCTGTATTTAATAGTATACTATGACTTTGATGAACTTGATGTCAACATCTACTGACGTTGACTATAGTTAACGGCATGATCGATTACCGTCTACTTACTGTTAACGACAAAAGATTGTGCCATTTCTAATTTTCTTGAATATTTTGTTTTTCGAGCAATTAAGTTGACAACATGATAGATGGACTAGGATTAATGTAGCAACAGGGAAAAATTTAATGCTTAAAAAAATCCAAAATAATAATTTCTTTAAAACAAAATAATAGAAACATACGTATCACTATCATATGTGCAAGAATACATCAAAAAAATAATTCTTAAAAATGATAAATCAACCCCAAACATTATTTCTACATGTTCCACGAAGAAATTCATGCAACGGAAAATCCAACTGGCCAAGTGTACGTTGCAATGTGACGAATTATCCAAATTAGCAAACTAAGTCGGAAACCGTTAACACGGAAAGATAACGCGCCCATAAATTAAATGAACATGTCGGAGAGACTTCCAACATCATGTGATGATTAACCATTATCGGGTTTGGACCAATGGACATTTCATAGCCCATGAATAAATTTAAATAAGAAAATGCAATAAAATTCATAACTCTATTATTCCCTAATTAAAAAGGGAAAACCTATAAGATAAATTTCAATAAATAATGGGCTTGGTTAAATGGACCCATTAGAAATTAGTGGGCCAAAATAAGGATTTTAAAAAGAAGAATAATGGGAAAATACCCTAAATTCGTAACTTAAATATTACTTAATAGAAAAGAGGCATTTAATGCATTAAATAAGCAATTTGGGTTGGAATTGGATTCCTAAACCTACCCTAGTTGCTTGGCCCGAATTTAGCTCCCTTTCCAACCCAAATAGAAGTTCTAATACTTAGAAAGGGAAGAGGAAATAGGAAATTTGGAATTAAATAGGTGTTAGAGTCCTATTAGGAAATAGAAAGCAAAGAAGCATAAATACTCTCTTAATCGCCCAAGGCCAGCCCTAGCTCGTTGCTGGGACTTGCTGAAAGTGGAGAAGAAGCCAAGAAGAGGAGGAATTCATGGGGAGAAGGCTTCATCAAGCTTTATCCCGAGATGATGTCTGTAGCAGAATATGTTAAAAACAACGAATGATGTCTGTAGCAGAATATGTTTTCCAAAAGGGAACGTGCTACTCATTCCAATGATAATAAAGGAAGAAATACCATAGATAGCAAGAGAATGAAAGGGGAAGTGAAGCAGAAGGAATTCTGTAAATTTTGTAAGAACTAGGTCATCAGATTGATAACTGTTGGAAGAAATTGGGCAGATGCTTGCGATGTGGAAGTCAACAACATCAAGTCATCGATTGTCCAACAAAGAAGAACCAAACTCCACGCCAAGGACGATTACAAGCCCACATAGATAGGAATCATGGCAATGAAGGCGGACAAGGTACCATTACTAAACCCTTAGTTTGTTTTCATATTATTTTTGCGATAGCAAAGCCCTAAGTGGGGTAGGTGATGGAATGAAATATGCACAGTAATTGGTAGTTGTATCATATCATATGAATTTGGGGACCAAATTCTTTTATGTGGGGAGGATGTAGCAACCTGGAAAAATTTAATACTTAAAAAAAAATCTGAAATAATAATTTCTTTAAAATGAAATAATAGAAACATAAGTATCACTATCATATGTGAAAGAATACATCAAATTTCTATTTCTTAAAAATGATAAATCAACCCCAAACATTATTTTTACGTGTTCCACGAAGAAATTCATGCAACAGAAAATCCGACTGGCCAAGTGTACGTTGCAATGTGACGAATTATCCAAATTAGGAAACTAAGTCGGAAAACCGTTAACACAGAAAGATAACGCGCCCATAAATAAATGAACATGTTAGAGAGACTTCCAACATCATGTGATGATTAACCATTATCGAGTTTGGACCAATGGACCTCTCATAGCCCATGAATAAATTCAAATAAGAAAATGCAATAAAATTCATAACTCTATTATTCCCTAACTAAAAAGGAAAAACCTATAAGATAAATTCCAATAAATAATGGGCTTGGTTAATGGACCCATTACAAATTAGTGGGCCAAAAAAAAGATTTTAAAAAGAAGAATAATGAGAAAATACCCTAAATTCGAACTTAAATATTACTTAATAGAAAAAAGGCATTTAATGCATTAAATAAGCAATTTGGGTTGGAATTGGATTCCTAAACCTACCCTAGTTGCTTGGCCACAAATTTAGCTCCCTTTCCAACCCAAATAGGAGTTCTAATACTTAGAAAGAGAAGAGGAAAGGAAATTTGGAATTAAATATGAGTTAGAGTCCTATTAGGAAATAGAAAGCAAAG
The DNA here is from genome assembly GCA_014218235.1 of Colocasia esculenta. Classification (NCBI taxonomy): domain Eukaryota; kingdom Viridiplantae; phylum Streptophyta; class Magnoliopsida; order Alismatales; family Araceae; genus Colocasia; species Colocasia esculenta. The sequence goes on from JACBKR010003376.1 coordinate 5,391, forward strand.
AAGCATAAATACTCTCTTAATCGCCCAAGGCCAGCCCTAGCTCGTTGCTGGGACTTGCTGAAGGTGGAGAAGAAGCCAAGGAGTGGAGGAATTCGTGGGGAGAAGGCTTCATCAAGCTTTATCCCGAGTTCTTCAAGTTCTAGCCTTAGAAGAGTAAAACAACTAAAGGTAGGCATTCTCACGAGCAAAACTCAATTAAATCCATCTGTAGATTGTTCCATACATTCGGAACAAAAGCCCTCTTGTTTCACTCTTTTTCATCGAGCCAATCTTTTGATCTCTATTTTGAAATTCTTCAAATATGATGAACCCGACCCTTCTTCTTTATTCTTGATCTCTATGTATACTCAACCTCGTGCTCTCAAATTTTAACTAGAGTTACTGATGGATGTTAGGCATCTTTTTCCCCTAAATTCCTTCATTTTTATCCATCCTTTGTCACGAATTAAATCTTGCATGATTTTGACAATGTACTGTTGTGGTTTAACCTGACTTGTATTACAAGTTCCATACATCTTTGTGGAGTCATTTTTAGAGCAAGTGTTCAACAGAGAACTTGTTACCTCATGAGTCTACTTTCAATAGGCACTATTTTCCCCAATTTTTGTTGATCGTACTAAGAGTATTAGCCTGAACATTAACACGGTGTTAGATTCACACAGTCAGTCACAATACGTTTTATTACCTCGTCAAACGACCTTTGTTTCTCAATTATTTGCTACTATACAAAGTATTGGAAGTAATCTAACTAACAAAGGTGGTTTCACTCGATTTGGATAACCCTAGCATTTTTTTTATTTTTCAAACCCACAACTGTCAAACCCAATCCAAGTCAGAGTTGCAAATAGGTAGAAAAAGCAACCCAAACGTCATTTTCAGGTAGTGACAGGTCGTCACGTTGCTACCATAACGCGACAACATCATGGTCGCGACCCATACCAAAAATCAGGATGTTTTGTGGTCTTTTTCAGAAGGTGACAAGTTCATGGTCGCGTTCACTTTCAGAAGGCGACAGGCAATGCGTCGCGTTCTGCCTGTGTCCGCTTAATCGGCCATAAATTTTTTTATAGACCTCGGATTGATGAGCCGTTTTCTTTTCTGGATTCCTCATTCAAAGGGCTTCAATTTGGTATATTAATGTGTGAGTTTTGAATGAAAAATCAATGAATTATGACCATAGGAAATGATGGGATGGGATTGCATTTGCCTTCTAAAAGGCATACATCTTGGTTTCCGTCGTTTTGCGTCGTTCCTTGCATGTGTGAGTTTGATCTCTTCTAAGAAGGTTCTAGAAAGTCTTAACATGCATTTATCACCCATATCAAAGTTAAAACATGTTTACATAATTTTTAATTGATTTTAAGTTCATGATCAAGCACTCTACTTGCCGATTATCCACTTCTTGCCTTGTTATCAAACCTGTTAAAAACACATGTTATAAAATGGAGTCATATTGAATGATTTAAAATGGAATAACATGACATATTTCTATCAATGATATCCCTCCACGTTCACACACTTAAACCATCCAATTATGGCTTGACTTGGCACAAATATCTCATAATGTATCTGGTTAATTTATTACAATAATGTACATTAAATTGCTCTATTTTAAATAAACTTGTCTTCGTTTCTCGGGTTGTTTGGGAATACCGTTACCGACGCTCCACTATTCTAGAATTCCTCTAGAACATCGGCACTTGATTCTATATACACATTTTCCTTGACTTGGACGAACTCTCCATCGGATATTCCTTCTGCCGAACTAGTGAATCTTTGTTCAAGACCTCCATAAGTCTCCTCCGTCCATGGATTCCCACTTGGTCGATGAGCCGGTTGTACCCTAACACATATGATACCCTTTAGGGATCAACATGATCCAAACGGCCTTAGTTTGTTGTTGTTCTTACCTTGATTTCACGCTGGACCTCTGGACCTGTACATAACATGGCCAGCGGAAAGGTAGCGTATTCCACCTGACTGCCAACACCAAGTGCGCGTGTTGTGCAACTGTTACTATCGTTCTTTACTCAACATTTCATGTGCAACGACCATAAGATCTCATATATACTCTACTCACTCATATATAAACGTTCACTCTACTATCTCGTCTATTCATCTCGTACTCTCTTGGTACCTTTGAGCTGTGTGGCTCCTACTGTTTTGTATTTTTCTGACTGTCTAGCCCTATAATGGGTCTTGTGACTCTACTGACAAGAATGCATACTGTTCAAGGCATGGAGAGTGTCCGAGGGGCTCCAATCTAGTCCTGGGGCAGAGAGCCACCCTAAAATACCTGCAGGGGCTATTGACGGTGTTCTACATTGCACCGATTCTGACTATACTGTGTTGGCTAGACATCTGACTACTATCCTTTTAGTCTGAGGAGTTCAGACGTACTGTGATATTACTGTGCTATCACAAACTGTTATACTATTAATCTGAAGAGTTCAGACGTACTGTGCGATTACTGTGCTATCGCAGACTGTTACTTAACGGCTACTGTCCTAGAAGTGACTACTGCCGTATTCTACTAGTGCACCGTTGTGCAACCATACACGCTATCTCATTACACGGTATCTCGTTATACGCTATCTTGTCATACGCTCTACTTGCCCTACTTGATACTTTCTATCTTGAGTTATTGCGTTCTATCATGACCAGATCGCATTCAAAGTGCTACACTCTCTCGTTGTCTATTGACAATAAAAGTGCTATATTTTCTCTCTGCTATCTATGGATAACCAAAGTGCCATTACTATTTCGATTGACAAAAGTTAATCAAAAGTGCTATACTATCTCGATTGATGTAAATCAATCAAAGTGAAATTTACTCTTTACATGACCATCTACTATCATCTCTTCTTGCTAAACATGTTGCTTGCTATTCTTGACAATATCGTTATTTGCTGTTGTTGTTATCGTTTTCTGTCATGACTTGACTTTAGTCATCGTGCTATACTTGATTCATCTGCTATTACTTTCTCGACTTTACATGACTCTCTCTATCATTAGTTACTCTGCCATTAAGCATTATCACTTTAAGCCTGCTTGATCCTGATTCAAGTCCTACTGGGCATTACGCTGACCCTTCGTTATTTGTTATTGTGTCTCAGGTAAGTCAGACGATGACGTTATACGTACCAAAGGGACGAACCAGAGTGATGAGTGACCTGGAGTCAAATGACGAAGTTACCCTAGCACAATGGAGTCTAGTAGTTATTGCTTTAGATTTCTTTTCATTGTAATGTTGTCATTGAGCCCTATGTATTGGCTCCGAATTAGTGGTGTAATAGTTAGTGAGTTTACAATGAAATCAAGAGCTTATTTCAATTATTGTTCGTTAGATGCTCTGATGTTTGTGTCTATATGTGCAATTCACGTTACCATACTGTTGTTCACGTACTTACTTGTGCTCACGTTTTCCTCTGATTTATTCCGCTGCTAAATTGGAGGGGCGTGACAGTGGTATCAGAGCCTAGGATGTCCTAATTAGGATATTTTAAGTCTAGCGATGTTCTAGGTGAACTGCCATAACGGTGTCTAAGTCAACCACCATACCTATTGAGAGATTGGGTAAATCTTGGGGTTATGCTAGGAGCTTAACTGTATTTATAAGTATCCTAAGTATTAAGAAGGAAATTAATAAGTATTATTGACTCGCAGGAACTAGAGGAGATGGCTGGAGAGCATGCACCAATGCACGAATTACAACAGACCATACAGGGGTTAACACAAGCCCTTAACAACGTATTCAAGCAGGAGCAAGAAATGGGGCAGGAGACTTATATGGGAACTTTCAACGAATAAATCTCCCTAGGTTTAATGGAACTCCAGATCCCGATGAAGCTGAAAATTGGGTGAATGCAATGGAACGGATGTTTAGGGTTATGCAATGTTCAGGAAGGAGAAAGTCCTTCTGGCACCTTCCGGTTGGACCGCGATGCTAGAACCTGGGGGGAAGCAGCCAGTCGACAATTACCCAACATCAAAATAGAGTGGGATAAATTTTTAGAACTCTTCAACACCAAATACTTTTCCGAGAGGATTCGTGAGAAGAAGGCAAATGAATTTGCCAATTTAAAACAACGAATGATGTCTGTAGCAGAATATGAAGTGCAATTTGAAAGACTAGCACAGTACGCACCGCATTTGGTGAGTACGGAGAAGATGAAGGCGAAGAGATTCCTAGAAGGGTTGAGACCTGTGTTCTAGGAAAAATTGGCTCCACTAGACATTGAAGTATATTTAGTCATGGTATTGAGAGCTCAATTAGTAGAAGAGACACCATGGAACTTCTTGAATAGATTCATAATAGAAGGTGTTGAAAAGGGACGTTCTACTCATTCCAATGATAATAAAGGAAGAAATACAATAGACAACAAGAGAATGAAAGGGGAAGTGAAGCAGAAGGAATTCTGTAAATTTTGTAAGAACTAGGGCATCAGATTGATAAATGTTGGAAGAAATTGGGTAGATGCTTGCGATGTTGAAGTCATCAACATCGAGTCATCGATTGTCCAACAAAGAAGAACCAAACTCCACGCCAAGGACGATTACAAGCCTCGTAGATAGGAATCATGCCAATGAAGGCAGACAAGGTACCATCACTAAACCTTAGTTTGTTTTCATATTATTTTCGCGATAGCAAAGCCCTAAGTGGGGAGGTGATGGAATGAAATATCCATAGTAAATTGGTAGTCGTATCATATCATATGAATTTGGGGACCAAATTCTTTTAAGTGGGGGAGGATGTAGCAACACGAAAAAATTTAATACTTAAAAAAAAATCCGAATAATAATTTCTTTAAAACAAAATAATAGAACATACGTATCACTATCATATGTGCAAGAATACATCAAAAAAATTTGTAAATTGATAAATCAACCCCAAACATTATTTCTATGTGTTCCATGAAGAAATTCATGAAACGGAAAATCCGACTAGCCAAGTGTACGTTGCAATGTGACGAATTATCCAAATTAGGAAACTAAGTCGGAAAACCATTAACACGGAAAGATAACGCGCCCATAAATTAAATGAACATGTCGGAGAGACTTCCAACATCATGTGATGATTTACCATTATCAGGTTTGGACCAATGGACCTCTCATAGCCCATGAATAAATTCAAATAAGAAAATGCAATAAAATTCATAACTCTATTATTCCCTAATTAAAAAAGGAAAACCTATAAGATAAATTTCAATAAATAATGGGCTTGGTTAAATGGACCCATTAGAAATTAGTGGGCCAAAATAAGGATTTTAAAAAAGAATAATGGGAAAATACCCTAAATTCGCAACTTAAATTTACTTAAATAGAAAAGAGGCATTTAATGCATTAAATAAGCAATTTGGGTTGGAATTGGATTCCTAAACCTACCCTAGTTGCTTGGCCACGAATTTAGCTCCCTTCCCAACCCAAATAGAAGTTCTAATACTTAGAAAGGGAAGAGGAAATAGGAAATTCGGAATTAAATAGGAGTTAGAGTCCTATTAGGAAATAGAAAGCAAAGAAGCATAAATACTCTCTTAATCGCCCAAGGCCGGCCCTAGCTTGTTGTTGGGACTTGCTGAAGGTGGAGAGGAAGCCAAGGAGGAGGAATTCGTGGGGAGAAGGCTTCATCAAGCTTTATCCCGAGTTCTTCAAGTTCTAGCCCTAGAAGAGTAAAACACTAAAGGTAGGCATTCTCACGAGCAAAACTCATTAAATCCATCTGTAGATTGTTCCATACATCAGGAACAAAAGCCCTCTTGTTTCACTCTTTTTCATCGAGCCAATCTTTTGATCTCTATTTTTGAAATTCTGCAAATATGATGAACCCGACCCTTCTTCTTTATTCTTGATCTCCATGTATACTCAACCTCGTGCTCTCAAATTTTAACTAGTATACTGATGGATGTTAGGCATCTTTTGCCCCTAAAAGCCCTAATTTTTATCCATCATTTGTCACGAATAAATCTTGCATGATTTCGACAATGTACTGTTGCAGTTTAACCTTGACTTGTGTTACAAGTTCCATACCTCTTTGTGGAGTGTTTTTCCAAGTGTTCAACAGAGAACTTGTTACCCATGAGTCTACTTTCATTTGGCACTATTTTCCCAATTTTTGTTGATCATACTAAGAGTATTATCCCAACATTAACACTATGTCAGATTCACACAGTCAGTCACAATACATTTTATTACCTAGTCAAACGACCTTTGTTTCTCAATTATTTCTAATGTACAAAGTATTGGAAGTAATATAACTAACAAAGGTGTTTCACACTCGATTTGGATCACCCTATTTTTTTTTTGACTTTTCAAACCCACAGCTGTCAAACCCAATCCAATTCAGTTGGAAATAGGTAGAAAAAGCAATCCAAACGTCATTTTCAGGTAGCGACAGGTCGACACGTCGCTACCATAATGCGACAACATCATGGTCGCGACCCATATCATAAATCACACCGTTTCGTGGTCTTTTTCAGAAGGCAACAAGTTCATGGTCGCGTTCACTTTCAGAAGGCGATAGGCAATGCCTCGCGTTCTGCCTGTGTCCGCTTAATCGGCCATAACGTTTTTTCTAGACCTCGGATTCACGAGCCGTTTTCTTTGATGGATTCCTCATTCAAAGGGCGTCAATTTGATATATTCATGTATGAGATTTGAATGAAAAATCAATGAGTTATGACCTTAGGAAGTGAAGGGATGGGATTGCATTTGCTTGCGAAAAGGCATACATCATGGTTTCCGTCGTTTTGCGTCGTCCCTTGCATGTGTGTGTTTGATCTCTTCTAAGAAGGTTCTAGAAAGTCTTAACATGTATTTATCAACCCATATCAAAGTTAAAACGTTTACATAATTTTTAATTGATTTTAAGTTCATGATCATGCTCTCTCTACTTGCCGATTATCCACTTCTGCCTTGTTATCAAACTGTGCTAAAAACACATGTTATAAAATGGGGTCATATTGAATGATTTAAAATGTAATAATCCGACATCTTTCTATCTATGATTTCTCTTACACGTTCACACACTTGAACCATCCATTATGGCTTGACTTGGCAAATATCTCATAAAATCTGTTATTTATTACAATAATGTACATTAAATTACTCTATTTTAAATGAACTTGTCTTCGTTTCTCAGTTTTGGAATACCGTTACTGACGCTCCATTCTTTAGAATTCCTCTAGAACGTCGGGCACATATTCTATTACACACTTTCCTTGACTTGGACGAACTCTCCATCGGATATTCCTTCTGCCGACTAGCGAATCTTGTTCAAGACCTTTGTAAGTCTCCTCTGTCCATGGATTCCCCACATGGTCGACGAGCCGTTGTACCCTAACACCTATGATAACCCTTAGTGATCAACATGATCCAAACGGCCTTAGTTTGCTCTCGTTCTTACCTTGATTTCACGCCGGCCCTCTGGACCTGTACTAACATGGCCAGCGGAAAGGTATGTATTCCACCTGACCTGCCAACACCAGGAGCGCGTGTTGTGCACACTATTACTATCGTTCCTTACTCGACATGTTCGGTGCAATGACTATAAGATCTCATCTATACTCTACTCGCTCATCTATCACGTTCACTCTACTATCTCTCGTCTATTCATCTCGTACTCTCTGGTACCTTTGAGATGTGTGGCTCCTACTGTTTTGTATTGTTCTGACTATCTAGCGCCATAATGGGTCTTGTGACTCTACTAACAACAATTCATACTGTTCAGGGCACGGAGAGTGTCCGAGGGCTCCAATCTAGTCCTGGCGTGGAGAGCCACCCGAAAATACCTGCAGGAGCTATTGATGGTGTTCGGCATTGCACCGGTTCTGACTATACTGCATTGGCTAGACATCTGACTACTATCCTTTTAGTCTGAGGAGTTCAGACGTACTGTGATATTCTGTGCTATCACAAACTGTTATACTATTAGTTTGAAGAGTTCAGACGTACTGTGCGATTACTGTGCTATCGCAGACTGTTACTGAACGACTACTGTCCTAGAAGTGGCCACTGTCGATTCTACTAGTACACACCGTTGTGCAACCATACACCTATCTCATCACGCTATCTCGCATACACGCTATCATACGCTCTACTTGCTCTACTTGATACTTGCTATCTTGAGTTATTGCGTTCTATCGTGACCAGATCGCATTCAAAGTGCTACACTCTCTCGTGTCTATTGACAATAAAAGTGCTATATTTCTCTCGGCTATCTATGGATAACCAAAGTGCCATTACTATTTCGATTGACAAAAGTTAATCAAAAGTGCTATACTATCTCGATTGATGTAAATCAATCAAAGTGCAATTTACTCTTTACATGACCATCTACTATCATCTCTTCTGCTATACCTGTTGCTTGCTATTGCTTGACAATGTCGTTATTTGCTGTTGTTGTTATTGTTTTCTATCGTGACTTGACTTTAGTCATCGTGCTATACTAGATTCATCTGCTATTTGAACCATGTTACTTGTGCTATTACTTTCTCGACTTTACATGACTCTCTCTATCATTAGTTACTCTGCCATTAAACATTAATTACTTTAAGCCTGCTTGATCCTGAGATTTAAGTCCTACTAGGCTTATCGCTTATCGCTCACCCTTTGTTATTTGTTATTGTGTCTCAGGTAAGTTGACGTATGTTTTATACACACCAATGGGACGGGACCAGAGTGATGAGTGACCTGGAGTCAATGACGAAGTTACCCTACACAATGGAGTCTAGTAGTTATTGCTTTAGATTTCTTTTCGTTGTATGATTGTCATTGAGCCCTATGTATTGGCTCTGAATTAGTGGTTGTAATAGTCTTAGTGATTTACAATGAAATCAAGATTTATTTCAATTATTGTTCGTTAGATGCTCTGATGTTTGCGTCTGTATGCGCAATTCATGTTACCATACTGTTGCTCACGTTTCTCCTCCGATTTATTCCGCTGCTAAATTGGAGGGGCGTGACAGTTGGTATCAGAGCCTAGGATGTCCTTATTAGGATATTTTAAGTCTAGCGATGTTCTAGGTGAACTGCCATAACCGGTCTAAGTCAACCACCATACCTATGTGAGAGATTGGGTAATCTTGGGGTTATGCTAGGAGCTTAACTATATGTATAAGTACCCTAAGTAAGAAGGAAATTAATAGTATTATTGCTCGCAGGAACTAGAGGAGATGGCTGGCGAGCATGCACCAATGCACAATTTAACAGACGTACAGGGTTAACTCAAGCCCTTAACAACGTAATTCAAGCAGGAGCAAGAAATGGGGCAGGAGACTTATATGGGAACTTTCAACGAATAAATCCCCCTAGGTTTAATGGAACTCCGGATCCCGATGAAGCTGAAAATTGGGTGAAGGCAATGGAACAGATCTTTAGGGTTATGCAATGTTCAGAGAAGGAGAAAGTCCTTCTGGCAACCTTCCAGTTGGACCGCGATGCTAGAACCTGGTGGGAAGCTGCCAGTCGACAATTACCCAACATCAACATAGAGTGGGATAAATTTTTAGAACTCTTCAACACCAAATACTTTTCCGAGAGGATTCGTGAGAAGAAGGCAAATGAATTCGCCAATTTAAAACACGAACGATGTTTAGTAGCAGAATATGAAGTGCAATTTGAAAGACTAGCACAGTACGCACCACATTTGGTGAGTACGGAGAAGATGAAGGCGAAGAGATTCTTAGAAGGGTTGAGACCGTGTTCTGGAAAATTGGCTCCACTAGACATTGAAGTATATTCAGTCATGGTATTGAGAGCTCAATTAATAGAAGACACCATGGAACTTCTTGAAAAGATTCATAAGAAGAAGGTGTTGAAAAGGGAACGTGCTACTCATTCCAATGATAATAAAGAAGAAATACCATAGATAGCAAGAGAATGAAAGGGGAAGTGAAGCAGAAGGAATTCTGTAATTTTGTAAAAACTAGGGCATCATATTGATAACTGTTGGAAGAAATTGGGCAGATGCTTGCGATGTGGAAGTCAACAACATCGAGTCACGATTGTCCAACAAAGAAGAACCAAACTCCACGCCAAGGACGATTACAAGCCCTCGTAGATAGAAATCATGCCAATGAAGGCGGACAGGTACCATCACTAAACCCTTAGTTTGTTTTCATATTATTTTGCGATAGCAAAGCCCTAAGGGGGGAGGTGATGGAATGAAATATCCATAGTAAATTGGTTGTCGTATCATATCATATGAATTTGGGGACCAATTCTTTTAAGTGGGGAGGATGTAGCAACCCGTAAAATTAATACTTAAAAAAAAAATCCGAAATAATAATTTCTTTAAAACGAAATAATAGAAACATACGTATCACTATCATATGTGCAAGAACACATCAAAAAAATTCTTAAAAATGATAAATCAACCCAACATTATTTCTATATGTTTCCACGAAGAAATTCATGCAACAAAAAATCCGATTGGCCAAGTGTACGTTGCAATGTGACGAATTATCCAAATTAGGAAACTAAGTCGGAAAACCGTTAACACGGAAAGATAACGCGCCCATAAATTAAATGAACATGTCGGAGAGACATCCAACATCATGTGATGATTAACCATTATCGGGTTTGGACCAATGGACCTCTCATAGCCCATGAATAAATTCAAATAAGAAAATGCAATAAAATTCATAACTCTATTATTCCCTAATTAAAAAGGAAAAACCTATAAGATAAATTCCAATAAATAATGGGCTTGGTTAAATGGACCCATTAGAAATTAGTGGGCAAAATAAGGATTTTAAAAAGAAGAATAATGGGAAAATACCCTAAATTCGCAACTTAATATTACTTAAATAAAAGACATTTAATGCATTAAATAAGCAATTTGGGTTGGAATTGGATTCCTAAACCTACCCTAGTTGCTTGGCCCGATTTAGCTCCCTTCCCAACCCAAATAGAAGTTCTAATACTTAGAAAGGGAAGAGGAAATAGGAAATTCGGAATTAAATAGGAGTTAGAGTCCTATTAGGAAATAGAAAGCAAAGAAGCATAAATACTCTCTTATCGCCCAAGGCCGCCCTAGCTCGTTGTTGGGACTTGCTGAAGGTGGAGAAGAAGCCAAGGAGGAGGAATTCGTGGGGAGAAGGCTTCATCAAGCTTTATCCCGAGTTCTTCAAGTTCTAGCCCTAGAAGAGTAAAACACTAAAGGTAGGCATTCTCACGAGCAAAACTCAATTAAATTCATCTGTAGATTGTTCCATACATCAGGAACAAAAGCCCTCTTGTTTCACTTTTTTCATCGAGCCAATCTTTTGATCTCTATTTTTGAAATTCTGCAAATATGATGAACCCGACCCTTCTTCTTTATTCTTGATCTCCATGTATACTCAACCTCGTGCTCTCAAATTTTAACTAGAGTTACTGATGGATGTTAGGCATCTTTTCCCCTAAAAGCCCTAATTTTATCCATCCTTTGTCACGAATTAAATCTTGCATGATTTCGACAATGTACTGTTGCGTTTAACCTTGACTTGTGTTACAAGTTCCATACCTCTTTGTGGAGTCTTTTTAGACCAAGTTTCAACAGAGAACTTGTTACCTCATGAGTCTACTTTCATTTGGCACTATTTTCCCCAATTTTGTTGATCGTACTAAGAGTATTAGCCCGAACATTAACACTATGTCAGATTCACATAGTCAGTCACAATACATTTTATTACCTAGTCAAACGACCTTTGTTTCTCAATTATTTGCTACTGTACAAAGTATTGAAAGTAATCTAACTAACAAAGGTGGTTTCACTCGATTTGGATCACCCTAGCATTTGTTTTGATTTTTCAAACCCACAGCTGTCAAACCCAATCCAAGTCGGAGTTGGAAATAGGTAGAAAAAGCAACCCAAACGTCATTTTCAGGTAGCGACAGGTCGACACGTCGCTACCATAACGCGACAACATCATGGTCATGACCCATACCAAAAATCAGGCCGTTTCGTGGTCTTTTTCAGAAGGCGACAAGTTCATGGTCGCGTTCACTTTCAGAAGGCGACAGGCAATGCGTCGCGTTCTGCCTGTGTCGCTTAATCGGCCATAACTTTTTTATAGACCTCGGATTGACGAGATGTTTTCTTTGCTGGATTCCTCATTCAAAGGGCTTCAATTTAGTATATTCATGTGTGAGAGTGGAATGAAAAATCAATCAGTTATGACCTTAGGAAGTGAAGGGATGGGATTGCATTTGCCTTCTAAAAGGCATACATCTTGGTTTCCGTCATTTTGCGTCGTTCCTTGCATGTGTGAGTTTGATCTCTTCTAAGAAGGTTCTAGAAAGTCTTAACATGCATTTATCAACCCATATCAAAGTTAAACATGTTTACATAATTTTTAATTGATTTTAAGTTCATGATCATGCTCTCTACTTGCCGATTATCCACTTCTTGCCTTGTTATCAAACTTGCTAAAAACACATGTTATAAAATGGAGTCATATTGAATGATTTAAAATGTAATAACACGACATCTTTCTATCTATGATTCTCTCACACGTTCACACACTTGAACCATCCAATTATGGCTTGACTTGGCACAAAATATCCAATGTATCTGGTTAATTTATTGCAATAATGTACATTAAATTGCTCTATTTTAAATGAACTTGTCTTCGTTTCTCGCGTTGTTTGGGATACCGTTACCGACGCTCCACTGTTCTAGAATTCCTCTAGAAGTCGGGCACTTGTTTCTATATACACACTTTCCTTGACTTGGACGAACTCTATGTCGATATTCCTTCTATCGGACTAGTGAATCCTTGTTCAAGACCTCCGTAAGTCTCCTCTGTCCATGGATTCCCCCATGGTCGACGGAGCCGGTTGTACCCTAATGCCTATGATACCCTTTAGGGATCAACATGATCCAAACGGCCTTAGTTGCTCTCGTTCTTACTTGATTTCACGCCGGACCTCTGGACCTGTACATAACATGGCCAGCGAAAGGTAGTGTATTCCACCTGACTGCCAACACCAAGTGCGCGTGTTGTGCAACTGTTACTATCGTTCTTTACTCGACATTTCATGTACAATGACCATAAGATCTCATCTATACTCTACTCGCTCATCTATACACGTTCACTCTACTATCTCGTCTATTCATCTCGTACTCTCTTGGTACCTTTGAGCTGTGTGGCTCCTACTGTTTTGTATTGTTCTAACTGTCTAGCTCTATAATGGGTCTTGTGACTCTACTGACAAGAATGCATACTGTTCAGGGCACGGAGAGTGTCTGAGGGGCTTCAATCTAGTCCTGAGGGCAAAGAGCCACCCGAAAATACCTGCAGGGGCTATTGACGGTGTTCTGCATTGCACCGGTTATGACTATACTGTATTGGCTAGACATCTGACTACTATCCTTTTAGTCTTAGGAGTTCAGACGTACTGTGATATTACTGTGCTATCACAAACTGTTATACTATTAGTCTGAAGAGTTCAACGTACTATGCGATTACTATGGTATCGCAGACTTTTACTGAATGCTACTGTCCTAGAAGTGACTACTGTCGTATTCTACTAGTGCACCGTTGTGCTACCATACACGCTATCTCATTGCACGCTATCTCGTTACACGCTATCTTGTCATACGCTCTACTTGCTCTACTTGATACTTGCTATCTTGAGTTATTGCGTTCTATCGTGACCAGATCTCATTCATGGTACACTCTCTCGTTGTCTATTGACAATAAAAGTGCTATATTTTCTCTCGGCTATCTACAGATAACCAAAGTTCCATTACTATTTCGATTGATGAACGTTAATCAAAAGTGCTTTACTATCTTGATTGATGTAAATCAATCAAAGCGCAATCTACTCTTTACATGACATCTACATCATCTCTTCTTGCTATACAGTTGCTTGCTATTCTTGACATCGTTATTTGCATTATTGTTATCATTTTCTATCATGACTGACGTTAGTCATCGTGCTATACTTGATTCATCTGCTATTTGAACCATCTTACTTGTGCTATTACTTTCTCGACTTTACATGACTCTCTCTGTCATTAGTTACTCTACCATTAAAGCATTAATCACTTTATGCCTGCTTGATCCTAAGATTTAAGTCCTACTGGGTGTTATCGCTCACCCTTCGTTATTTGTTATTGTGTTTCAGATAATCGGACGATGACGTTATATATACCATGGGACGAGACCAGAGTGATGAGTGACCTGGAGTCAAATGACGAAGTTACCCTAGCACAATGGAGTCTAGTAGTTATGCTTTAGATTTCTTTTCATTGTAATGTTGTCATTGAGCCCTATGTATGGCTCGAATTAGTGGTTGTAATAGTCTTTGTGAGTTTACAATGAAATCAAGAGTTTATTTCAATTATGGTTCGTTCGATGCTCTGATGTTTGCGTATGTATGTGCAATTCATGTTACCATACTTTTTGCTCACGTTTTCCTCTGATTTATTCTGCTGCTAAATTGGAGGGGCCTGACAATTAACGCTATGGTAATCCGTAGGGATCCTTATAAGACCCGTATTTAGCCTTTAGGAGGGGGTTTTGCATTTTCTTGGAGGAGGGAAAAGAGGGCCGAAGGAAAGGGTTGCAGTGCTTTGTTTGTGCGGTCTGAAGCAAGCTGGACTAAGGAAGAACTTCAAGGTTCATGAATAGAAGGATCTCCAAGCGTGGGAGATGTGCTAGAGGCCGATTTTGGGCGATTGAAGACAGAGTGAAGGACTGCCTTTTTGCCAAGGCGGGCATCTTCAAATCTTTCTTCATCACTCCAGAAGGAGGGTTAGAGGCAAGTAGCACGGGGGAACGGTTTAGGATATATATGTTATAGATTTACTATTTTTATGGATTTTAAACCCATGAAATAAAATGTGGGAAGCGGTTAAAATTATGTCATTTCATGTGTGTTTTCTAGTCTGATGAACTAAACGTCCACATCGACCACCATTTAATTCATGTAAACGTCAAGATTTTGGACGCCTACTATATGTTAACTGCGCTATGTGCTGTCGTCAACTGATGCTAACGACATAGTATGTTGACGTTAACCTGTGTAAATGCCACATACATTGCCGTTAAGTTCATCAGTGTTGTTTTCTGCCAAGATTCTGATGTTCTGTGGATTTTCTGTAATCTATGCATGAGTAGGGTGTTTGGTTAGACTCTGTCAAGTATGAATTGTTACTGTTACATATTAGGAAATAGTGATAATCATGTATGGAAGTTGTTTAATATTCTAAAAGCATTCTCTTTATTTAATTAAATAGAAATGAATTAGTTACAAGCTGATCCTTGATGTGTTGTTTTAACTAGGATTCGTACTGCAGTTGGATGAGATTTCAGACCCATTGTGCTCAGTTTTGCACAATAATTTGCAAAATTCTTTCACTGTTGTACCATGTGAATTACTTAAGTTTATAAGAATTAATCATGAAAATTGATACAGTACTCAGAAAATTATGAAAGTTTTGATGTGTAAAGTATGATTTAAAATAGAATTTTTGTCAAAATTTTGGAATTTTCTGAGTACTGTATGCACTATTATGATATTTCCGAATGGTGGAACATGCATAGAAATCAATTAATGGAGAAAAGAGCATGAGTGATAAATCATGATGAAATTAGTATAAATAGTGTCATGTTAGGTTACTGTTATACAGTATAAAGATGGCTCCAGAAAAGAGAAATTGTGTTATGAAATCTTGCTTTATAGTTTAGTAAATTTTGCATGAATTTATAAATTGCATGTGGTAGTTTCATAATTGCATGAAAATGTGTATATTGCATTTCTGAAATAATATGGCCAATGAGACATTGCTATAGAGATACCTACATGGAACTACACCATGGAATGCCTCTATGGTAATGGTTCACCTACATGATATTAACTACTGAATCTGTGGGCAACGGATTGAAATCCTGGAGGTAGACATGGTCTACTGGTTAAGGTGGGAAGGACTTTCCCCGGTATTGTGCAATAACCAAGACTTCATCACTGTTTTGCATAGGTGATAAGTGAATGTGTTCTCTACATGATCTCTATTAATAGTTGGGCTATTTCTTGGCAACTATTCTTACATGATAAATGATCTACATGCTACATGACAAATGAACTACATGCTACATGTTAATTGACTACATGCTACAAGATATGAAATACATGTATGATATGGATTACATGTTACATGAAATTGATTACATGCTACATGACACTGAACACATGTTATAGGAATTTGACTATATGCCATGTCACATGAAAATGTTTAAATCAATTGTTTTATTGTCAAATGTAAGCCATATGTTACATGAAATTGTTTTATTCTTCATGACAAATAACTATGCCATGCAAACAGTGATTGCCAAATGAATTAGAGCATGTTGATAGGAAAAGCTATATGGTATCAAGGATAAATAAAAGGATTATGCTATCATGTTTTAAAATTTAGTATATGATAAATCTTGAATTGTTTTACCTTGTTGCTTGCTGGGTCTTGTAGACTCACACTTGATTAACATTTCAGGAGAGACTGAGGATACCCAGGAGTTAGTATACTCTGACTCGGAGCGTGAGGACATGGAGGCCTAGTGCTTTTCTTGGAGTGTGTTTGAGAGATTATGTATGTGAGGATAAGTTGTAACTTGAACTTTATGCTATTTAGACTTACGAATTGTTTTTACGTTGGACTATTGTAATGCTTCTTTTATGCTTGGGACTTGGTATTTGAATGCAATGTTGATTGAAAAAAAATTAGTTCCATATTCCGTTGCAACTTGTTGGAATTTAAATTGTCATTTATGTATATCTCAATCTAAACCGATTATTTTTGGATATTTTCCACTGTAATATCTCTATTGGATCTAATGTGAGTTGGAACAACTGTACTGGGCCCAAGAGGGGCATTACAGAGATTGGTATCAGAGCATTCCAGGTTGAGCATGTACATAAATGAAATATCAACACTGTGTTCATATCCTTAAGTCTACATAAAGAATTAGTCCAAGATTATGTAGAATAATAGGTTATTATAATAAATGCTTGTTTTGCAGACTATGGCTACCCGTGGTCGTAGAGGAGCAAGCTCAACCTAAGGCGATGGGTCAGCAGGAGGTTCACAGGCTCCAACTCAGCAGGTGCCAGATCAGACAGCCGTACCTTTACCTCCCCCACCACCACCTGTGGATTATGGAGCATTGATGCAAGGGCTTGTGCACGCGATGCAGACTCAGGCACAGACGACAGCTGCTTTGCAAGCACAAGTGCAGGCTCAGGTTAGTACTTAGGAGGTGTTACCAAGGTGTTGATGGAATGATCCATCTAAGAACTCGACTTCGATGTAGGCGCAGGCATCTGCTCATGAGGTAGGCCTTGGAGGTGTTTCGATGATGGAGCGATTCAAGCGGAAGACCCTACCTTTCTTTAAGGGGGAGAGTGATCCCATCGTGGCAGAGAGTTGGCTACGGGAGACTGAGAAGATTTTTCGTGCTATAAGATGCATGGAATAGGAGCTAGTGACATTAGCCACCTATATGCTGTAGGTAATGAAAACTCTAGAAGTGTTTTGTGTTGTTACTTGTACACCTTTATATGTATCTACTTTCTTTTGCAGGAGCGTGCCGATGTGTGGTGGTCGTCAGTACTATGCACACAATTTGTGGATGGAGCTATGGAGGTTGCATGGACCGAGTTTGTTCATCTGTTCAGGGCGAGTATATTTTAGAGCATGTGCAGGATCACATGGAGCAGGAGTTCTTGACATTGACCCAAGGGTCAACGAGTGTACTAGAGTATGAGGCTAGATTTGCGGAGCTGTCAAAGTATGCACCTCACATAGTGGCCGATGAGCGGAGGAAAGTGAAGAAATTTATCATGGGGTTGAAGCCGTCCTTGAGGACTAGACTGGTGGAATTTGGGCATCGATCGATGGAGGAGGCACTATCAGCGGCATGCATGTATGATGCTGAGATGGAGGTATATTTGGAGGAGAAGAGGGCTTCTTTGAAGAGGCCTGGATCAGTGTTTCAGTGGTAGGACAAGAAGAAGAAGACCCCAGTGTCTCTGCTCAGGGCAGTGGTACCAGCGAGAGTGGCTGCACCGACTACGAGCAGTGGCACAGTTGCAGAGAAGCCTTTGTGTTCTCAGTGTGGGAAGAGTCACGGAGGAGATGTTTGTTGGGTGACTTCTGGTAGATGCTTGAGGTGTGGTGATAAGAACCATAAGATCCGTGATTATTGATGATGGCACAGCAGACTGCAGCGGCATCAACACCAGCAGCAGCTAGACCAGCACCGAGAGCAACAGGGAGACCGAGGGCTCAGGCTCGAGTGTTTGTTTTGGCAAGAGATGAGGCAGAGTTGGCAAAGCACGTCACAGAAAGTACAGTTTTCATTACGGGAATGCATGCTCGTGTTTTATTCACTACTGGTGCTACGCATAGTTTTATCTCCAAGAAATTTGCAAAGTTCTTGATGAAGGAGAGTGATTTGGTTCCCGAAGTGTTTGAGGTTCCATTATCTGTTCATACTCCAGTCGGAACTATGTTAACTGGGCAGTGTTTTTCTTCTCTTCATGTGAGTATAGAAGAGCGAGATTTGCCTGGTAGCTTTTATCTATTGAAGATGAAGGACTACGATGCTATTTTGGGCTTAGATTGGCTCGAGGAGCATTATGCCCTTATGGATTGTAGGAGGAAGATCGTTATTTTCCAGATTGCTGGCGAAGAGGGATTTTTCCATCCTTTACCCAAGAACATGACGGGTAAGTTTGTGATTTCAGCCCTGAAGGCAACCCGGATGTTGGCAAGAGTTGTAGTGGTTTTCTTGCTAGTGTAGTGATATCTGAGGATTCAAAGAAGACGTTGACTGTGGAAGATATTGAGATTGTCCGAGACTTCAGTAATGTTTTTCTCGAGGACTTGTCTTGTTTGCCCCCTGTAAGGGAGATTGACTTTGGTATTGAGTTGGTACCTGGTACAACACCTATATCTTTTGCTCCTTACTATATGGCACCAGCAGAATTGGCGGAACTACGGAGGCAACTGCAGGAATTGCTAGACAAGGGTTTTATTTGGCCAAGTGTATCACCTTGGGGAGCACCTATACTTTTTGTGAAGAAGAACGGTTCAATGAGAATATGCATTGACTACTGCAAGCTAAATCAGGTGACTATTAGAACAAGTATCATTTGCCTCGTATTGATGGCTTGTTCGACCAATTGTGTGGAGCTTCTGTGTTTTCTAAGATCGATCTTCGTTCTGGCTATCATCAACTCCGAATCAAGCTGGAGGATTATTCTAAAACGGCTTTTAGGACGAGATATGGCCATTAAAAGTTACTAGTCTTACCATTTGGGTTGACGAATGCTCCAGCGGTTTTCATAAACTTGATGAACATGGTTTTCTGGCAGTATCATGACTCTTTTGTTGTGGTTTTTACTGATGATGTGCTGATCTATTCGCCTGATGAGGAGACTCATAGGGAGCTTTGAAGATTGTACTTGAAGTCTTGAGAGCGCACAAACTGTATGCTAAATTCAGTAAGTGCAATTTCTACATGAAGGAGGTTCACTTCTTGGGGAATGTTATTTCTGGAGATGGTGTTTCTGTGGATCCAGCTAAGGTGGAAGCTATCCTTGATTGGGAGACACCCAGATCATCTGCTGACATCAAGAGTTTCCTTGGCTTGGCTGGTTACTATAGAAGGTTCATTGAGGGTTTCTCTTCTATTGCGGCTACCTTGACAAGGCTGACTAGGAAGGGAGTTATGTTCGAGTGGACCGAAGCTTGTGAAAGAAGTTTCCAGGAGCTGAAGACTCGATTGACTACAGTGCCAGTGCTTGTGTTGCCCAATGGTGTGGAATCTTTTTCGATCTATACGGATGGTTCGAAGATTGGGCTTGGCTGTGTTCTAATGCAGGGTGGAAGAGTTGTTGCATATGCTTCTAGGAAAGTTAAGGAGCATGAGTGTAATTATCCCACTCATGGTTTGGAGTTGGCAGCAGTGGTCTTTGGTTTGAAAATCTGGATGCACTATTTGTATGGGTTGAGATTTGAACTTTTCTCTAACCACAAGAGTCTTACATATCTGTTCTCCCAGAGGGAGCTGAATTTGAGGCAGCGGAGGTGGATTGAATTTTCTAAAAGACTATGATTTTGAGCTTACTTACCACCGAGGGAAAGCCAATGTGGTGGCGGATGCATTATGTAGGAAGAAGCAATGATGCGGCCAGACTGGAAGATGTTGGATGATGCAACAGGATCTTTGGCTGTTCTAGAGCCACAATTGTGCAGCATGTTCTTAGCTTAGTTGACCATTAGATCTTCTGTGTATGATAGGGTTCTTGCTTTGCAAAATAACCCCCTATTGCAGGAATTGGTTGGGAAGTCTAGCATAGTTAGTGATGAAGATGGTGTGATTCGTTTGAATCATCGGGTATGTGTCCCTAATGATGTGGATTTGCCAAAGGAGATTCTGGAAGAAGCACATAGGCCGCCGTTTTCTATTCACCCAGGCAGTGGGAAGATGTATCGGGATTTGAAGCGTTCTTTTTGGTGGTCCGGCATGAAGCAGGATGTTGCAGATGTAGTAGCGAAATGTTTGATATGTCAGCAAGTGAAGGCAGAATGTTTGCAACCCTCAGGTTTGATGCAGAAGCTGGATATTCCTCAGTGGAAATGGGAGCAGGTAACTATGGAATTTGTGACTGGATTGCCTAGATCAGGCTAGAGGGAATGACGCTATATGGGTAATTGTTGATAGATTCTCGAAGAGTGCTCATAGAGAGTTTGGCTAGGCTATATATTGATGGCATTGTGAAGTTGCATGGTATTCCAAAGTCGATTATCTCAGATCGTGATTCGAGATTTACATGTAGATTTTGGCAGATTTGCAGCAAGCTTTTGGCATTCAATTGAAGTTGAGTTCGGCATTTCATCCACAAACGGATGGACAGACCGAGAGGACTATTCAGATGTTGGAGGATATGCTTAGGGCTTGTGTTCTAGATTGGAGAGGAGATTGAGAATGCCACCTAGCTCTTGTGGAATTTCATACAATAATTGTGACGGACCACGTCGTTCAAACCCGTTAACTCAGTAACGTGCTTGTCCCGACTCCGTCTCCCGCAAACAAGCCATAGCCTCGCAAGGGATATCAGACACATGTTCATGAAAACACAAAAGAACACACTGATATATATATATATATATATATATATATATATATATAATTCATAGATTCACACAAATTCACATTGGATTTACATAGCCAAATTTCAACAAAAGTCATGTAAGGTACAAGAGCCTAGGGCATACCCTAAGGTATAACTGGAAGAAGAATTACACTGCTGAAGGTGTCGGCCCAATTCCGCTATGATGCGGCTCTGAACATGAAAATGGTAGAGAAATCTCCTGCTCTCCTTCACCTGTAGGGAGTAGGGGTGAGCCTCGCAAGTCACTGACTCATTAGGGAAACTTCCCCGAAAATTGAGCAAACCAAATTCAAGTACAAAAGCAGGAAGCTACGCTAGCAATTTATAGCACAACTAAGCAGGATATTAAAGCTTTATATTCCACTTACCACTTACCGTCAACCTAAACTGACTTAATAAATAAACTGTAAAACCACCACTCGGTGTACGTGCTAAAGTAGAGAACGCCACACTCGAGCCACATATAATGGCTCGCGACACCAGCAACTGACTTGGACAAACCACATAGGTCTACCTCTCAGCCTCGCAGCCATGGATGAAAGGTCCAGTTGCCGCTCCACTAGAATAGGTCAAGCAACTGTAGAGACCAACCAATAACACACCTGCGGACCACAGTGCCGCAGGCCCATGTGGCACCTTTAGGGACTCCGGCTCGAGATCCCTAGAGTGAGGCACTGGAAAACAGGACTAGCTGGGGCCCAGTACGTCTACTGGTGTCCGTACCCCCAACTACGAGTGCGCTACAAGCGACAAAAAAAACTCTCACAAGTCACTGTCCCACTGTCGTCTTTCCCTCAACCAACTGTACAACTCAAACACAGGAGGGAGGGTGTCCAAGATAGACGACACAGACCTTGACAGCACAACACAAGTACCGAGACAAGCCCCAAGCACAAAGCCTCGCTCACACAGAACACTGAGGCACCCAACTGAAGTGGTAACCATGGTAGGCGTCGTGCTACTCACCACTCACACACAAGCCGAATGGAGGGATGCACGGCGAGGGGTGCGGGTGGAAGAAGTGATCGCGGACGTTACCTTTTGGAGCGTGGGGAGGTTGCGCAGGAATGTGGGTCCTTTCTTCCTTTACGAGCATAGCCGGCCGTGGTAGAGGGTGTTTTCCGTGTTGATTACCCTGACAAGAAAGACAAAGAGAAAAGAAGGGGATTAGCCACGTGTGTAGTATACAATCGTAATAATAAAGAATAAATGAAATGAAGGACATGGGGAACGACTTACTGTGTGGTGGCCTTTAAACCCTTAAAAATGTAGGGGTGTGTGTGTATGCATGCATGTATGTTTATGTATAAAAAAAAGGAGAACGAAACGTAAAGAGCCACGTGTGGCCCGGATGGAGGTTTAAACGAAAAGGTAGAAAAGGGGGGTGCTTCCCCATGTGGTGGATGGCGCATCAACGCTGCTGGAATGGATGGAGAGTATAGGAGGGAGGCATTCCTGCTTCGCTCCAAGTGCGTGGAGGATGACATGGAAGGAGTGCTCCTCCACCTTGCTCCAATTGGATGGATGGGATGGCTCGGATGGCGTGGCGGGCCTCCTTGGTCCGGAGCCGAGGCTGGAATCCGGTAGGGCTTTGCCGCTATGAGTTGGACGCCCCCTACAAATGACCCTCGGGGTCTATTTATAGGCATCAGATGCTTGAATTATGTCGGCTACAGCGGACACGACTATAAGAGTGAATCACGTCCGCCCTGGCCGCCGCGATAAGAAAAGCGTCTGCAATGGCTCCCGTGATTAGGAAGCTCCGCATTTGCCGCTTGATTTGACATAAAGTGCGATGATTACGGCCTCCGGCCACCTTTAGAATCTCGTCGGCGATGACCGCCGCGTTCTTGAAACGCGTTGGCCTACCCCGCCGCGACATCATTTTGGGGCGTGGGCCATAAATGCGATGACTTTCGGGGTCTGGTGTGTCAGGCCCATGACCTAATCGTGTCGGCCTAGTCGGATGCAATCAGAGATTTCCTCGTGATTCGAGGTACGAACGCTTCAGTGCGACAACTTTTGGGGCCTAGGGCTAATCGCGTCGACACGGACCGATGCGTCTTTGATTTGAAATGTGTCGGGGCGGTAGGATGCGATAAGGTATTTATAAATTTTATATAAAAATCTACCAAAACCGACATTGGAATCGCGGCGCACACAGCGGACGCATTCATTAAATGGCATTGGACATTTTCATAAATAAAATAGATAAATTCCTTGTCGCGTCACGGAGGACCTCCGCGATAAGCACCCCTTGGCCTTGTTGCGCCCCAGATGTTCGGCATGACTTGGAATCGCGTCCGCCTGCTGGATACGTTTCAGCTATCCTCATTCATGCGTCGAACAGGCCCGTCGTGACTTGAAAATGTTGCCTACGACCTCCGGCCAGCCATGGAAATGGAGGGGAAGCCCGGGGAAGGATGGGTGAGATCCCGAAATGTTGGAAAAATACTCTTGCAAGGCAAAATGAGGGCCATTTGTTGCATTATGGCGCAACATGAAATTTACCCGTGGTGGAGCCGAATTCGCGTGTCTACAGCTGCCACGCCGTAGCGTCTGCTTTGTAGGGGAGTGAAGCAGAGGGACACGAAGTGGAGTGTAATGGAATGACTGGAGTAAATGGAATGAAGCATAGCAAAGTGGAGTGCAGTGGGAGCGGACTGAAAAGTAGACGCCAAGGTGAAAAATAGACATGCATAATCATTGGGTGACTGCCACCTGATGAGAGTCTTTCACCAACACCCCAGGAAGTCACCACCAGAGAAGAAGACCTAAAGAAACAAGTGTTGGATTGGAAAGAAGAATGTGTGAGCACGAGGGGCACGACTGCAGATGTGTACGAGGTACACGAAGGAAAGTGCCACATGGGGCACAAAAGGAGAGATCAACTTCCAGTGAAGGGGAAGTACATAAGACACGATCCGTAAGGTTGCACCATCAGGGGCGTCTGCCACTGCCTAAGGTGGATCTACGGGAAGATCAACTTCCAGCGAAGGGGAAGTACCTAGGGACAGGATCCATTAGGTTGCACCATTAGGGGAGTCTACCACTGCCGCAGGTGGATCTAAGGGAGTAAAGATGAAATGTGGAGGGATAAATCCAAACAAA